>JASIRB010000413.1:0-25000 GCA_030323885.1 Branchipolynoe longqiensis | reverse complement strand
GGGTGGTTGATGTATGGAACTCCCAACATCTCCCGACCAGCCACTGCAGGGACAAATAGTTTTGCGTCTGTCTTGACATGTTCTCGCCCGTGTGAAACCTCTATTTGCTCCCCGAGAGAGTGCCGCTGGTAACTTGCAAAAGCCAGCAGCACTTCAACACTTTTGCAGGCAGCTTTCATGAAATGTAATACCATCAAGAGAAACCTGAAACTGAGAGTCATTAAGACCGACTCATGGACTCACAGCAGAGAGCTAAATGGAGAGCGGCAGTCAAGTAATGAAAGCAGTCTTTGTCGCATCGTGACCGACAGCATGATGATGATGATGAGATAAAACATGTAGCCGAGTTCACCCCCCCCCCCCTATTCGCTATTAGCGAACAGGGGTGGGGGTGGGGGGACTTTGAGCCTCTCACTGCCCGGACTAAGCCTGAATCGTTCACCCGCCCCCTTTATATGCAAGTCCCCTCTGCTACTTTAAAAAAAAAATATATATAGAACCATTTTAAAGCTCTTGCTATGTAAATTGAGCAGCACAAGTTTCATCTTAAGTCTTTTATTATAAAGGTCACTGCGACAGAAGGTAACAATTCATGAGTTGGGCTGAGTACTAGTTTTATTAGTCTCTGGCAGGACTGATAAATATGCCCACCACAAAAATTGAAATTCAGTGGAAAGTGAATCCAATATGGCGCAGTACAGGTGGCGCCCCCTAGGCGCGCAGGCCGAGGGAGGTTGCCGCGCGACTCACATTAACAGTAACAAGTGCGGACAGTAATAAATACAATACAACCTGTATGTGAGCTCCGTTATTTATATAATTATAATGGTATTATAATACACATAAAGGTCACTGCGACAGAAGGTAACAATTCATGAGTTGGGCTGAGTACTAGTTTTATTAGTCTCTGGCAGGACTGATAAATATGCCCAAAACCTACCAGGTCCCCAACCCAACTCAATTAACTTCATCAGCCAACCTGGCTGCCACTCTCATGTCATTCATTATCCTAGTAGTCAATGGCGTTTTTAAATACTCGAAAACAGCATTGCTACTCCAGTCTCCTCTTGTACGTATTTCCTCCAGTGAGGCACCACACATTGACAAATAAGTGCATGCCCCCCTCCGTAAGGAGTGAGATGATAATAACTCAACATCTAATCCAACTCGACCTCCAAATATCTTTAATGTCGATTGGTAAATTTCATAACTTAAGGGTAAATTACCTCCCTTACTGTCAGGTAATAGAAAGGCACACTCCTCTCCCGCAGCTGGCATATCTCAAAATGTCTTTCAGTCCAATGGACTGCGCATAACTCCAATTCTACACACCGAGCTATAGGAATGATTAATGACCTCTCCGAGAACTGAATTGTTTTTGACTTCCGAATTTTCAAAATCATCCCCCATGGGTAGATCTTAAAGTCTTTCCTCCTTAGCATTGCTTCTGAAAATGTTACATTCGACTTCCTCAACAACCCCCTGAAACTACAGAGGACGGCCGCACGCCATGCAATATGACCCGAACTACTCAACAATTGAGAAAAAATACACCTCAACATATTTGGTAGCAACGGCATGGCTTGCTTAGGTGCATCCCCAAGCTCCCTTCGAATCCCCCTCAACGTGGAAGAAATAACAAAGTCCAAATAATCAATGGGTACTGCCCCATTTCTTTTAAGAAAATAATTAAGCCCACTTAGATAATTAATAATCGAGGAATTTGTTAAGCTCCTCGCTAGTCAGGTAGCATACAACGCCACCTGTGACGAATTGCAAGGGATCGGAGCGTGAGTTTCCGAAGACTCCTCCACAAACGCCAGATATTTATTCACCTGTACCTCCCTAGCCGTCACAGAGTTAGGAGCGTATGATTTTAGTTGGAACTCTTTCTGCTCATCCTTAAGTCTATCGACCCCTGTAAAGAGAATGGGCGTTCAAATAAACTAATACAGCATAAACATTTATTACAATCTGCTTTATATATGATCTCTTGCATGTAAGCATCATTCAATCTACTCAAAGCATCCGTTATAACATTCGACTCACTCGTAATATGCACAGCGGTAAATACAAAGTTATATTTTATAGATAACCAAAATAGCTTCTCATATAATGCATTATTAGCTTGCATTTCGACCTTCCTGTGGCCAAAGCTGACTCTACTGTAGCACTATCTGTCACCATAACTATGGAAGCTCCCTGCCAATCAGGCGCCCATCTCTCCACCGCTGCGTATACCGCCCACATCTCCTGTACATTAATATGAGCTTCCAACACCTTGCTTTCAGGACAACTATAGTGGTGCCCCACCACTTCCTGCAATTGCTTATCTACTTGCTTGTCGTAACAACCTACTAACCAGTCGGTATTGTGCATAGCACCATACCCCCACTTACTCGCATCACTATAAATTGATCTTACTGCTGAAAACTTCCCTAGCATTAAAGCCTTCCCATTAAACTCCTCGGTAAAATGGCTCCACCAGTATACATCTTCTCTGAATGCCGAGTTTAACCTCACCTTATAATATGGACGAGCTACAGTATTTATTAAGTCGTATACTCGACGAGAAAAAGTTCGCCCACCACGCACTACCTTGGCGCAGTGGGCCAACAATCCCGCTAGTCTTTCAAGGTTCTTCCTCGTTTCTTTCTTCTTCCCTTTGGAGGCTTCCAAAGTCTTACTTAATTTATCAAGCTTATCTCTCGGAAGAGTCAATTCTAGCTTTACTGTATCGACTAATATCCCAAGAAATCGAATTTTCGTACTGGGACTAAATAGTTTCTTATAACTTATGTAGAACCCTAATCTTCGCAGAAGACTAATCAATTTATTTTGCAAAATTACAGTACTCTTGTAAGTCGCCATGAAATCATTTTGTCGAGCCCTCGACGCCATAAAACATACATGCTCAAGGAAAGAACGATAGTTTGCAACAGTCAAGCTTTGTATATCAAGACACCACCTAATTGAGGCTGTGAGCAGTTCATAGCAATTTAGTTTTTTTACTTCTTTTCCTAATACAGCAAATCTTCTGATACTCCACTTACTTCGAAGTCGACGACTACTACTGCTGCTCCGACTCCTCGAATCAGACGGCGTTCGCCGCCTCCGCCTCGTTCGCGACCTGTGTCGAGGTCTCGACACACCGTAGCTTGAGTGTTCGTCCTTCCCACTCACTGCCGCCCCGGCACCTGCACCGGCTATCGCTGCCGGCGGCCATTCGTCTGTCATGGCTGCCCCCGCTCGCTCTGTCGAGGTCACCACCGCAGTCGTCGTCCCTTCCGCCAACTCGTCCTCGCCTGCTTGTTGCCGTTCCAGTCGTCTCCTTCTCATGACTGTTCGCTTCTTTTGCAGCTCTAGCACTCGCTCCTCCAATTCCATGTCCTTTATCTCTTTCAAAAGTGATGTTTCCCGTTCGTCTAACGTTAGCGACGACATTCTTTTCAGAATTTCAGTTGAACTCTCCCTCGAGTCTTTTAAACTATCACCTGTTTGTCGAGACGAAGCACGTGTAACTCTAGTCGATACCAACTTCTTTCCTTTACGACCCTTCTTTTTGCATTTGTCTGTTTTGTGCGACGCACCACACAAATCACAATACATAATGAGCTCTCGACACACACGTCTGCTTCAATTGAAATTCAGTGGAAAGTGGATCCAATATGGCGCAGTACAGGTGGCGCCCCATAGGCCGAGGGAGGTTGCCGCGCGACTCACATTAACAGTAACAAGTGCGGACAGTAATAAATACAATACAACCTGTATGTGAGCTCCGTTATTTATATAATTATAATGGTATTATAATACACATAAATGATATGAGAGTTTGAAGTTCAAAATCTGGATTTTGGACCACATGTTTTCTTATGTTCTAATTTGCATACCTTTCTTAATATTTACTTTAAAGAAAAAATATATAACCATTTTAATGCTCTTGTGATGGTAATTGAACAGTACAAGTTTCATCTAAATAAGTCTTTTATTTTAAAAGATAGAGTTTGAAGTGCAAAATCTGGACGTTGTTTTGTCCACTGGCCCACCATCGGGCCAACGGCAGCAAATCGCCGCCGGGCCAACGGTGGCAAACCGCCGTCGGGCTAACGGTGGCAAACCGCTGTCGGGCCGACGTTCTTTTGTCCACTGGCTCGCCGTCGGGCCAACGGCGGCAAACGCCGTCAACACCACGCCTGTTTTATTCATAAAATATTATCGCCTAACTCGAAAACCACCACTAAATGCACAAATAATTTGCCTAATTAACTTGTAAGAACCAAATCTACACAAGAATTTGTATGCTCCGGCATTCTTGGGTTTAAAAAATGATAAAAGCGCTAAAATACAATAGCGATAATGGAGGTCCGACAACAATGAAAACAAAATGGCGAATCTCAAAGCTACTATACCGGCGGTTAACGAAACGGTTTAACGCCAATAAGTTTGTTAATATATCCGACAATTTAATCAAACTTGTACAAAGTATTCTATACATCTTCATAATGAATCGTGTGAAATATTTCCATAAACTTACTGCGAGTTCTGGAGTTATTTGTAGAAAACGAACCCTGCTCAACTCGCGCAAGTCCACCGCTTGTGACTCAAACTGGGTTGGCAAAGAGCGTCAGACACCACAGTCGGCCCGACGGTGGCAAATATGTGGGGAAAAAAGGCAAAGAGCGGCAGACCACCACCGTCGGCCCGATGGTGGCAAAAATGTGGAAAATGAATGGCAACCAGCGGCAGGCCACCACCGTCAGCCCGACGGTGGCAAATGTGTGTGGGAAAAACGGCAAAAAGCAGCGGACCACCACGTCGGCCCGACGGTGGCAAGTATGTGGCGACGGTGCGACCAATAGCCAACGTCGGCCCGACGGCGGTGTGCTATCTGGGTAGTAGCTTCCCCCCTAGTTCCCATGTGTAATGTTTGTCAATATTTGTTTTGTTTGCGGTAAAGAAGTCTTTGACTTTTTTATATTGATTGTGATTTTGTTAGTTGTAGAACACATAGTTCCTGTTTGTTATTTTCTTCTCTGCCTGCCAAATGAGCCTCCGGAGAAGATGTTTGTTTGTTTGTTGTTGTTTTACGTCCTACCAACATCTAAGGTCATATCAGGACGGGTACCGACTTGTGACAGTGCGCACTCATGGCGACTTTATAGTGCTGTCCCACTGGGACACCAGGCCGCCGGCACCATGACCTGATATCCCACTCAGTCACATTATCCTGACACTGAGCACACCAGTCCTTGCCCTATCCTAATAATGCCGAGCGCATGGCTAGGAAGCGACAAGTATCAATTTTAAAGTCATTGGTTTGACTCGACCGGGACTCGAACCCACGACCCCACGATCTACCAGCACGGGAGATGGACGCTCTAACCCACTCGGCCACCCCGTCTGGTCCCGGAGAAGATGACAACCAGGTAAACTGATAATGCCAGGATTTGGTCAGGGTTGGGCTTTCCCCAGCAAAAATCATTTTTTACCGGGACAGTAGCAAAAACTGGTTAAAACTTGGTTTTTACCACTTTTTACTGGCAAAAAATGTCCAAAGCTGGTAAATACCTACAAACACTTATATGATACTGGTCAGTTACTGCAGACTAACTGGTACCGGTTCAGGAAACTTAGACAATACATTTAAGTGATAGGTTTCAGCACACTTGGAGCCCACTGCCCTCCACCACGCCACAGGATTTTAAAGTCTGGCTGCTGGTTTGAAAAATGAAGCTGGGAATGGGGGGAGCCTCAGCTTGGAAGGGGATGGCATCTGGCAGGAAGCCTTCAATCTTGAACGTCAGCCACTGTTTTGCTGCTTCTACCTGATCAGTGGACAGCTGCTCACTCATGTGCAGGACTTAATCCCAAAAACGAACTGCTTCTGAACTGTGGCTCTGAAAAAAACAGGCTCACTCAGCAGGTTGAAGAAGATGTTACCAGCATCAGCAAGGCTCGTGTTGTCATTCTGAGCTCTATCAAGAGCCTTGGCCACAGGATGCAGCATCTCCGCCAAGTCTCACCTGATGGAATATGTTCATATCCATCACCTCGCAAACTATTCCTTGGTCAACTTCAGCTGGATAATTTTGGATGAACTGCATGTAGTAGACATTGTTTTTGATGTAAGTCTCCAGACACTAGCTGATCCTTCCACCTGGTGTCATTAGGTAGTTGGGGTCTAGTTGCTCCTAGCTGGTCCCAGAGCTAGGCTGATGGTAGGTGATGGTTCCTGAAGAACTTCTTCACCTCGATGATATGCTTCATGATAGGAGCAGGTAGAGCTGCTTCCTCTGCATAAACTGGCATGGGATCTGACGGTTGCTGAGTTGTGGCATCTCTGGACTGCTCAACACACTCATCATAATGTGTCTTCAGTCTTGGTGACTTGTTGCTCAGCATTGTCTGGCAGATCTTGCACTGAGCTGTCACCTTAGTACCATCTACTATGTGATGGTACTGGTCCAATATAAGATTCTTCAGTCTTCCTCCTTTATGCATATTCAGGATTGTCACTAGTCACTGTTGTTGCGTTGGTATATCAAACTGATAATGTTTGTTTGTTTGTTGTTGTTTTACGTCCTAGCAACATCTAAGGTCATGTCAGGACGGGTACCGACTTGTGACAGTGCGCACTCATGGAGACTTTATAGTGCTGTCCCACTGGGAAACCAGGCCACCGGCACCATGACCTGGTATCCCACTCAGTCACATTATCCTGATACTGAGCACACCAATCCTTGCCCTGTCCTAATAATGCCAAGCGCCTGGCTAGGAAGCAACAAGTATCAATTTTTAAGTCCTTGGTTTGACTCGACCAGGGTTCGAACCCACGACCCCACCAGCACGGGAGATGGGCGCTCTAACTCATTCGGCCATCCCGTCTGATAATGAATCCATGGCTCAAACCACCTCTCACCTTCACATCTTTAAAGCCCTAGTTATTCACAACCACTGAAAGCTCTGCTTTGAAGATAGTCCTCAAAAGGTTCATTTTGAAACATTAAATGCAGTTACCAAGACTCACCTTTATGTCTTTCAAAAAGAGAATATGCCCGTCCTTTCACTACATTGTATAAAGGCCGTCACATTATGACGTATGGCGGCGGCGTATGCGTAACATGGCGCAATAATTTGAAAATCGTTATAGGTCTAGATAAGTCGACCTTTTTGCACTGCAGGAGGTCCCAGCGACGTATGAAGCGCACGCATAGCCTATGCCTAACCTATGACGGCATAGGCAAAGCGTATGATGACCTATACGCGGCGTACTGGGATGTTTGTTGATGGTTACAGGTGACAGGTCTAGTGTATGAGTAACCTACACCGACGTATGGCCACAGTATGCGTAACCTATGCCAGCATATGTCCAGCGTACGCCCAGCGTATGAGCCACACGCCAGCATAGGTTTAACATTTTGAACATGCACAAAATTATTTTTGGTGGCTCGGCCTACGCCGACCTATGAAAAGCATATACGACCTATGTCCAATCTATGCATAACCTATGACGGCGTATGCCGATGTGTTGGTCGAAAAGCGCATACGTCGGCATATGCTAACACTATACCTCGTAGTGTGACAGCCCTTTTACCCGTATGCTAAGCGAACGCTCAATATGCCAGAGATACATGGAGGGCACCAGCTCAACGTATGGCTAACCTACCCCTAACCTATGCCGGCGTACGTTTAGCATATGAGCAACCTATGAGCCATACACCGGCATAGGTTGAAAATTATTTTGAACATGCACAACATTTTTTTGGCGGCTCAACCTACGACGACCTATGAAGAGCGTATACGACCTATGCCCAACCTATGACGGCATATAGTCAAAAACCGCATACACCGGCACACGCTAACGCCATAGGTTGTAGTGACAGGCCCTTAAAAGTGATCTTCAAAGGCATACTATCCACACTAAACAACTTATCAAATGCCTATCCCTATCTATGCTCTAAAGTCATCATGCAGTGTGTGCTATAATGTTTATTAAGAGTTCCTTGTGTGCTATGTACATTTTTGTTTGGTTTGCTAACATTTTATGTTTTAGCCAATTTGGGTGACAAAATCCTATTTTTGACAAGGCAGTTTTTACCATGGTTTTTATCGGATTTGACCACCATGTGGCAAAAACTCTACAACCCTGGATTTGGTGCTAGGGATCTCTTCATCCGATTCCCATTGTCTGTTCCATGTGCTTGCATCTACATAATTCAAAACCAGACACAGAGATTCATTTTTTGGGCAAATCAATTTTTAATCAGGCTTAAAATGTGTATACTAGCCTCCTATATGTGAAAGTACGACGTCTGAACACTTTGACTTCTGGATACTGAATGGTTTATTCACGGCCTAGGGCACACTTGACCCGCCGGCTAAACTTTCCATGACGTCATCTCATTTGCATATCTCTTTGTCTCAACCTCTGCATCTCGTTAACATATATTAACCACACACCTGTACGTCTATTACGCATATATCACATCCCCCCCTCAAAGTATTTCTGAAACATGACATGTTACAAAATAACCATGAAGAAACAGTCAATATACAATAACAAAATATGCGTACCTAACTTGCAAATGTCTGAGCGCACCATGCTCTTAAGTCCTCACAGTCTGGCCGTAAACGTCCATACACATCATAATAACAACACCGAGAAATAGCTGAAACAAAACTTAATCCTACATGCATATGTTACTTGCGCACACACTCAATCTACAATGACCTCCTACAGGTCTAACCTGCTCGCTGGCCTTATCAGCCGACCTGACCTACTTAGATTAGGCGCACTGTTTACATTCGGCACTGACGCTGACCCAGTTTGCGTCTGCCCGACCAGCTCGGGCTGCCCCCCCACAGGCGCCCTGATAATCTGGACTCGGTTACGATACAACATATTACCTGACTCGTTCAAAATTTGATACTCTCTCCCAGAAACCCCAGTCCGTCCCCAAATAACTCCTTTTTTCCATTCCCCAGCATTATTCTTGTATTTTATCTTATCCCCAACTTTCATAGGCTTGTGCGCCTTACCGCACTTCCGGTCATGAAACGCTTTCTGACTACGCTGCCGCTTGGCTGTCTGGCTTCTCTTTGGACTCTGCGTTTCAGGCACCAAAATGTCCTCTGCCATAGGCAATCTGCCTCTCAACCTCCTGCTCATGAGCAACTGCGCTGGAGATGCATTCAGGACAGGCAACGGAGTATTACGATAATTCAGCAACGCCAACTGAAAATCAGCCCCAGTTTTCTCACACTTCTTTAATATATCCTTGACTGTCTGGACAAACCGTTCTACCTGACCATTGCTACGAGGATATTGTGGACTGGAATACACGGCCTTGAACCCATAATGTAGTGCAAACTCCTTATATTCATGACTCTTAAACTGTGGACCATTGTCCGACATGACTTGACTAGGAATACCGTGTCTTGCAAAATTATCTTTCAATGCTTCAATAACAGACGATGTATCGTCCAACAAGGTCACCTCTGGAAACTTGGTGTAATAATCTACAGTTATCAGGTAATTCTTATGATTTAACTAAAATAAATCGGCACCAACTTTATCATACGGTTGACAGGCGATCGGGTGACTTATCAATGGCGCGTTATGTAAATTCTTTCGGTTGTTTTGGCAAGTGTCACAACGACTGACCTTCTCCTCAATTTGCTTGTTCATATTTGGCCAAAACATACAGTCCCGCGCCAACTGCTTGGACTTCGTCACTCCCAAATGCGTCTCATGCAACGCCTCTATCATTTCACCTCGAATAGCTGGAGGAACCACCACCCGATTGCCGTTGATTACAAGATTATTTTCAACTGTTAACTCGTGTTTGTATGGAATGTACTGTCTCAGACACGGTGGTGTCTGCATGCGTGTAGTGTCCCACCCATCTTCAATGTGTGAGATCAAAATAGACATAGATACATCTTTTTCATATTCAGTTACAATCTTACTCAACAAACTCAATGACTGCATGTCCACTGCAGCAACGCAGAACGTGTCATCGAACAGGCTATCATGACCTACTTTGGCGCTATGCGCCCTGGACAACGTGTCTGCAAAAAACATCAAAGAGCCCTTCACATGACATAACTGAATATTGTAATTCTGCAATCGCATTCGCATTCTCTGCATTTTAGCCGAAAGTTTATGTATTGGTTTCTGCATTATCGCCACCAACGGCTTGTGGTCCGTCTGAATTTGAACCTCTTTGCCAAAGATATACTCATGAAACCTCTGGCATCCGAAACATATGGCGAGCATTCCTTTTCTATAATGGCATAACCACACTGCGCCGAGTTAAGCGCACGAGATGCAAGTGCGATTGGTTTATCATCTTGCATTAACACAGCCCCTAAACCTGACTGACAAGCATCCACTTGAATCACAATAGGTTTCTTAACATTGTAGTATGACAACACAGGAGCAGTTCTTAACTTCTCCTTCAACTTATCAAATGCGCCCTGCTGTTCGGCTTGCCAGTGCCACGCCACGTCCTTGGCTAGGAGCGTGCGTAGTGGTTTGGCTATCTCGGACATGTTGGGTATGAATTTGTGCACATATCCAACCATGCCCAGGAACCTTTGGACGCCTTGTTTGTCACGCGGCTCTGGCATGTCAACTATTGCTTGTATTCTGTCTGGATCAGGCTTCACACCCTGCTGGGTAAGTTGATGACCTACATATTTTACTGTAGTCTTACATAACAATGACTTAGCGTCATTTAACTTTAGATTAACCGACCTAGCTCGGTCCAACACAGCTCGGAGCCACTCGTGCTCCTCAACCGTTGACCCATATACCAAAATGTCGTCTGTGACTATCCCGATAACGGGTATATCGCCCATGACACGGTGCATTTCCTGAATAAAAATGTCACCGGCTGTTTTAATGCCAAAAGTCAAACGGGTATACCTATACCGGCCCCACGGAGTATTAAACGTGCACAAACGTGAACTTTTGTCATCTAGTTCTATCTGCCAATGTCTTTGCATCCAAAACTGAAAAATACTTTGCATCGGCCGTTTTGGCAATGATTTCATCAATAGCTTTGGTAGGGAAAGGCCCTCTCTTTATCGCTTTGTTCAACTTAGTCGGATCCAGACAAATCCTAATCTTGTTTGTTTTTTTCACGATAGTAATAGAATTAACCCACTCGGTAGGTTCATCCTGTTCCTCTATGACACCTAACTCCACCATACGATCAAGCTCACTACGTACTTTACTCTGAATGGCAAATGGAATCCATCTAGGCGGATCAATGACAGGTAGAACAGACTTATCCACATGACTGACAGCCTTTGCTTTAATCAACCCCAAACCGTGAAACACATCTTTGTATTCGCTTACCAGCTTCTCCGCCCCAGCGCTGGAACTGTTCGTCGGTTTGGCCATGTTCGTCGGTTTGGCCATGTTCGTCGGCTTGGATATGTTCGTCGGTACAGCGCTGTGCACCTCATCCACCTGCGCCAGCAGGTTCAACGTCACACAAGCCTGCTTGCCCAAGATAGGCTGACAATCCGGCACCACTTGGAACCTAAGCACTCGGTCACTGATGTCCAGCAGTGCCTCTCCATCCGGCGTGATCCGATGACCGGAGAATGTCACCAACGAACACCTGGTGTTCGTCAGTCACCCCGGAGCAACTCTGTCGAACACAAACCTCGGCAGCACGTTCGCCTCCGAACTGGTGTCAAGTTTAAACTTGACAGGACAACCGTTCACCCGAACGACTGCATGCCACAGCTCGGCATCCTGACCAGCACCGTGGTCGACGGCCCCCACAAACAGATCCGTTGCCAGCACATTGACTTCCGCTGGATCCGGGTCTTGCTCAGCATTGTGAGGGTCGGGTGCTTCGATGTTAAGTTTGTTGACTCTGCCCAGTCTGCTCCTACAGACCTTACCGAAGTGCCCGATCTTCTTACAGGCTATGCAAGCCTTTCCTTTCGCTGGGCAGACTCCCCGGCGGTGTTCATATCCACAGTTCTGGCAGCGGATCTTGAACTCTCCTGCACCGGCGCTGCCGGGATTCCAAGATGGCGATTTCCAAGATGGCATCGCCGCTGACCGAACCACCGGTGCACCGGTACGCGCATTAGCATAATTCCGAATAAAATCTACTTCCTTACTTTCAACATCTGATTTGGTGTCCTCCAACAGATCTGAACTGAACTCACTCATTTCACAGATACTTATGCACTTTACCAAAGTTAACTCCGTAGTTTGAAGCAATTTGTTACATAAGTTCACATTCTTAACGCCAGCCACAATTCGATCGCGCAACAGCGACTCCTCCACCGTCCCATACTCACAATCTTTTACTTTGTCTCTCAACGCCGTGATGTATGTAGCCATATTTTCTGACGCTTGATTATGTGAATTGAATTTATAACCTGTGATAATGATACTGCCTTTACCGACACAATAAACCCTAAACGCCTCCGTAAGCGGCACGATCCTTCTTGATCAGCGAGAGCGATATCCATATTGGCGAAGACCTTCTGCGCCTCCTCGCCGGCTACGTGAAGAAAGATGCAGCATTGCACTTGTGCTGTCTTCAATACGACACCTGCCGCAGTAGCGTAAATATCATATGCTCTGATCCATGTTTTCCAGTTCGATCTCACATTGTGGCTGAGGACAAGCTGACCAGGCGGCCGCAAACCCGGCAACGTATTAGCGGGTGGCATTCTTCCTCATCTGACACCATGTGAAAGTACGACGTCTCAACACTTTGACTTCTGGATACTGAATGGTTTATTCACGGCCTAGGGCATGCTTGACCTGCCAGCTAAACTTTCCATGACGTCATCTCATTTGCATATCTCTTTGTCTCAACCTCTGCATCTCGTTAACATATATTAACCACACACCTGTACGTCTATTACGCATATATCACATTATATGGCTACGAATAACTAACACTTTGTTCAAGCTACCTGTCACCAGTACAGGTGATCATTTTGCATGACTAATTACTTTTTTCTGAGTTGGTTAGTACAAACCATATGCAATTAAGCCTGACTATCGTATTACTTATTTGCAGGTTAGTAATATATTATCTAAGTTATTATGTAGATTAATTATTTTAATATTCTCTGTTTCTTGATGAAAGATGACATGAGACAGCAGCTATGGGTAGATCACGGCCATACACTAAGCACATGCACCAGGCACACCATACTTCATATTACCATAACGTATGCTATGTGACATCACCAGTGGCCACCAGGGTTTCTTGGCCTGCTTCAGAATCCTTCGCACGCACTTGACGAAAGGCTGACTTGTTAGTGGGTCCCCATTTGAGAGTTTGAATGCTGGGGCGCCCTCATGCACATGTGTATACCACCCCCCCAAGAGTAGGTGGGGGGTATATTTCAATGTACAAATGTCACTTCTTTAAGGTTCATGAACTTTGTATGGGAGGCACCATTGTGATTGTTTTCAATTGCTAAAATATGTTAAAAAGTGAATTCATTATTAAATAACCACACTGATGAGTTCCTTATAGCACGTCTTTAAAATTATGCGTGTCACTTGGTAACAGGTAAACCATAATTCAAAACCAGACACAAATTCATTTTTTATGGCCTAATAAATTTATTAATCAGGTTTAATACATTTTACAGTAGCCATTTAATAACTCTATCACTGGTTAACAATGGTCAGTGGTTACATTATTAATACAGATGGCTAATATGCTTTATTTTATTCTACACTAAGTTCCAGGGTAGTACAACTCTAATAGATTTAAAAAACAGAGCCCTAAAAATCTGTCTAAGAGTAGACAAACTGCACCCCACCTATGACATACACAAAAGAACAGGAGTGAAATTACTAGAAAAACAGGAGAATAATCCACTTAAAGACATTAGCATATAGCTATAGTCAAAACAATAAACTCCTAACAAAACCACAAAGAGCTACTAGTGCAAATAATGCGCCACTACTAAAGCAGACCAGAAGTCAAATAAAAGCTCATGAGAGAAGCATGCTGGAAATGGCTGCCAAGGTGTGGAATGCCCAAACGGTAATGGAACGACAAATTCCTGACCTAAAAACTTACAAAAAATATATGTGCAAAATAAGGCTAGGAAACCCCCACTAAGCTGCACTGCAAAGGGGCATGTAATATGTCACAGCCCACCAGCGGGACACCCAATGGAAGGTAACCATGTCAAAAGTAGCCAGATAACACACCACACAGCTACATACAAGTCTATGATATGTAAATAGGAGTAGGCTAGTCTAGTAATAAGAGTAGAACAAAATTCTAAAAATACATATATGCCAAGAAAATTTAAAAAAAAACTAACATAGGCTACTAACCATACCAACCATCTATCTGCTTCTGAAATGCAGGCAATCAAATTACTTATCAGCAGCTACTGTGTGGTAAGATATCACCAACATTACAACTGGCCAGCATTGAAATCAAGCCTTGGTACCCGGGCTTATATCCTATGGACAGTATAAATACAGCCTCAATATAAAAAAAAGAAGCCGGACTTTATTTTTTTAGTTATTTGCAGATAAGTTTCCGATTATGAATCTATCAAATGCTCTACAATCTATAGTTAGAAAACCAGCACTTCATTGCTGATAACAGCATTCAGAGGATTTATATATATACATTAAAAAAAGCTTGTTTTGGAGAAATTTTGATTGTACTTCAATGGTGTGGCAGGGAGGGTCATGTTCTCAGAATAGCACTCGGTAAAACGGCAGTCATGCATCAGCTATATTCAGGTTAAGTTTCATTGAATTCTTCTATTTTTACGCCGGACTATATAGTGAGCGCGTGAGACTTTATTTACAGATGAGCTGAAATAACGTACGAAGATTATAATCAATTATCTTTTTATTATAAACATCGTGGAAGACTATCACTTAGATACAGACAGTACGGGCTTCATGATATACCTTTCATAATGTACGATGACACTCAAAGTGAATCCTATGTAAATATGGGATATAGTCTATTCATTTATTAATGTTGTAGTAGTATATGTAAACATCATTTCAAGACATGTAATTTATACCCTTTTCTTAAAGATGCATAGTCAGATGAAATATCAAATTTTCAAAACCAAAACAATTATCTAGATTTGATTTTACATATATAACTTAGATACTGATGCACTTATTAAGCATTTGTTTCTGCGTAGAAGGCAATACTGAGTCATTTTAACAGAACCTGTTACTGCAGAAATCTATGGTGTCAGAGTTTTGGCAAGCTTGCCAAAACTAATTTTCCATGTTTGCACTCAAAATATCTCAAAAGTTTACTATTTAAAATAAAAGTAACTTTGAACTAATGTAAAGTAGATACTACTTACTAGTGATCGATCTAATATATTTATCTCAGAAAAAATACAGCAATTCAAAACCATCGGACTATGCAACTTTAATTAGATTTAATTTAATTAACGCCGCTAGACAGTAATAGTCCCATGACTCCCCTTCTTTTTTTTATCACTTTCAGTTGTTGTGTAGCTAACTACTGCATGCATTCTTTCTCTGTTTGTAAGCATTCTCCCACATCCCCCAAACCTCTGTGAGTTTGTTCGTTCTACAATCGGACTATTGTTTGGTTACCAATAGTTAATTTATCTGAATGTCTTCACCTTGCTGTGTTAGTGGTCATTAGGTTTTGATTTTAAGTTTAAAGTTGACCTTTTGTATGTATCATACCTTGCATCTATACCCTCTAAAACTTTGCTTGAATTATCAGTGTATTTTCTATTTATTTATCTTTCGGTTTTTTTAAATTCATTTTATTTGTTGTTGTCATTAGTCTAGTAGTGCATTTAGCTCTCTTTTGATTAATTTTTTATGTTTCTATTGTCCTTGCACTTCTTTCTTCTACTCCCAGTGTATTCCATTCCCTTGCCTTCATGTACTCGGTACTCCTCTCATACGATCTGGCTTTGGCTCTGCTTCTCATCAGTCTGGGGCCATCACCACCTCTTGTTGCCTTTTTTGTTACCTGCACCATCCCAGGCTTCCTTGTCTCCCTGAATGCTGCTATTTTGAGATGTGGTTTTCTCCTGTCATTTAGTGTGTTGACTCTTGCTTTCCGATGGAGATCATCAGTTGGGTGTCTATGTTGCACCTTCAGACATATTTTAAGTGCTCTATTTTGTAGTCTTTGTAGTTTATCCAACATATTTTTGTTACCCCCAATATATATTACATCACCATAGTTGAAGTATGGTAGTATCATACCGTTATAGATTTTAATAGCCATATTTGTAGTTAGGTATTTTCTGGTATTCGCTAATATCCAGATTTTGTGGTTTGCTTTCTTGATAACTTCTTTTATGTTATCATTGTAGTTTAGTTTCCTATCAAGATTCATCCCTAGATATCTGTAGTTGGTCTGATAATCAAGAACTTTTCCTCTCAAACTTATTGGCTCCTCATTGCCATAGTTGATTTTCCCACTGCCAAACACTAGGACCTTCGACTTCTTGTGGTTTATGGAAATATTGTTGGAGTTACACCACTTGCTATCCGGACCGCACTTCGTCCACACCTCTATCTATCTCCTCTCCGCTGGCCTTGCTCCTCCTCGATATGTCTGAACAGAGTTCCAGGAGGGGGAGCCTGCCGGCATTTCACTTTCTACTCTTACTCTGTCCGTGTCTATGGCTCGCTGGTTGGTCACCATAGAGCAAATAGACATGGTCCTTTGTCTCAACTCTCCTCATATCTCTTTCCTAGACTCTACCCTTTTTTTTTCTCCCAGGCATACTCCTCACCCTGACCAGGGGAGTTGTGTGCTTGGGTGGGGGCCCTTTACCTTTACGTTTCTCGCTTTGTTCTCGTTGCTGGAACCACCGTCGGACCCATCTTTACCCGCCCTTCCTCGAAACCCTTGCTGCTGTCTGCTGGATACAAGTGCTGTGCTACCGCCGGACCAGAGTGATTCTGG
Organism: Branchipolynoe longqiensis; assembly: GCA_030323885.1. Lineage (NCBI taxonomy): Eukaryota > Metazoa > Annelida > Polychaeta > Phyllodocida > Polynoidae > Branchipolynoe > Branchipolynoe longqiensis. Next base: position 8,045 of record JASIRB010000413.1, on the reverse strand, counting down.
ACCGTCCCAACGACTCTTCGTTTAATTGTTGTAAAGACATCCCCCAGCTTCCCACCAGAAGATTATTCTTCTACAAAAGATGGGCCGATTTATCGGAGCCTCTCTATAATGTTGCAGTTCTGCAACCGGTAACCGTTGTAAGGTTACAAACAACCCAGAAGTCAAGGGTTACACCAATTATCTAAAGCTACTAGTTTTTAATTTAGCTTATCTTTGTTCTCTTTTCTGCTATTGCTTGTTGTGTAGATCATGGTGTCATCAGCATATAGTTGGAATTTGATTCCATCTAAGGACTTCTCCAGACCATTGATGTAAATGATGAAGAGGAGTGGGCCTAATACTGGACCTTGAGGGACGCCACAGGTTACCTGTATACTTTCTGATGTTTTGCCATTTACTTTTGTTCTCTGACTTTTCTCACTGATGTAATTCCTTATCCTGTCTAGTGATCTTCCTCTTATTCCTACTCTTTCTAGCATTTTTCATCAGTATGTCATGATTCACTGTATCGAATGCCTTGCTAAAATCTATGAATGTGGCAGTTGTCTGTTCGCCTTCATCCATACCTCTCAGTATGTCATATGTTAGATTGGATATAATTTTTGTTGTGGAGAATCCCTTTCTGAACCATCCCTGTTTGTCATTTAGTATTTTCTCATGATCTAGATGCTTCATGATGTGCTCATACATTAATTTCTCTATCAGCTTGTCTGGCAGAGGTAGGAGTGATATAGGGCGGTAGTGTCCCATGTCCCCACCCTTGTGTATTGGTACCACTGTAGCCTGCTTCCAGGCCGTGGGAAAAATACCCATCTGAAATGAATTTTTGATTAAGTCACATATAACATTTGGTACGGCTAGCATAGCATCTTTAATTAGTCTAGCTTGTAGGTTCTGTATTCCTGATGACTTTCCTAGATCTATTCTCTTAACTAGTCTAATCACTTCATTCTCTCCTACTCTTTCTGTCTCTGAATTGTTCTGCTAACTTTGCTCCTATCTCTGTGAAGTGTTTATTTAGTCTATCTGGTGCTCTCTCATTTGATAGGGTGTTCCCTTCTCCATCTGTTAGCACTACTTTGCTTTTCTCCTTATCTCCCGGTAATGCCATCTCTACATTTTTCCAGAACTTCTTGGAGTCATTACCCGATTTATTATCTTGTTATGCCTGCCTGACTAGCCATAGGGTTATTCTTTTCTCAGTTTTGTAGTTGTTGATGTCATCCATCTTATTTGTGATTCGAGCCATCTCTCCAAATTTCCTCTTAAATTTGATACTATCTATTATCTCCTCACCTATCCATGGGTCCTGGTTGTCCCTCATCTTGATTGTCTTAATTGGAAACATTTGATCCATTAATTCTTAAATCCTACCTAAAACATTTTCCCATTTCTGATTTGGGTCCCTAGAGTCTATTACATTTTTCCAATCTGTTCCCTGCATCTGCTGTGTGAATTCAAAGACATCATAGGCTTTGTAGGAGCTACCTAGTTTTACTTCGATCTTGTGCTTCACTGTGATTTTTTTTCTAGTTCCATAGACTAATTCATGATCACTTATCCCCCATGGTCTTGTGCCCTTTTTCTTGATATGTACAGTTTGTCAAAATTAGGTCTAGAGTAGAGCTGGTGTCTGCCAATCTTGTCTTTTCTTCTATCAGTTGCTGTAGGCCCATTTGATTTACTAATGATTTCATTTGTTCTCGATCCTTATTTGTTTTACTCTATATCTATATTCTTGTTTCTTGTGATATTTTCAATTGCCTCTTTCAATTGCCTCTTATTGGTCTATAAATTTATTTACATTACTCCTTGATGGCCTATATACTGAGGCTACAGCTACGTTGATTTGTTTGCTGTTTTCAATTAGTACCCACATAATTTCTATGTCATCGGTTGATGTGTTGTATTCACTCAGTTTGTTTTCTATAACCTGGTGCTTGCTATTTAAACTTTAACCTGATTTGACCGCCGTTATTGGTAGTGAACTAGATATCACTTAGTAGGTGACGCAGTGTCTGACTCCGTGAAATGTGTTACATAAGTGAGTATTGCTGTCACTATATATGCTCCATAGTTGCAGGAGTTTCCAGTAACTGGCACTTAAATTCTAGTTCCATAGTCAAGTCTCAGGGGGCGCCACCCATCTCCAAACAGCTCTACCACTATCACATTTTGTCACAAGTATTACCAAGCGCTTATATCTGCATATATTCGGTCACCCAGCCAGACTTTTATTTTGTTTTAAAGTAGCAACCAGCATTTTAATATACTAGAATATACTGCGAATGCATTCCAACGCCATCAAAAAAAGAGAGAGAAAAAAGATCACATGCGTGAATTACCACTTATACTACCACATACTGCTTTATTGACCACTGTACCAATCGTTTAAATACTAGTGCCACACATGTGGCTAATGTTACCATTGCTTAATTTCCTTTTCGTAGCGCGCAGCGCTTTGGTCAGTGATAGGGATGAAGCGACACTGCTCACGTGAGAAGACGTAGAAGATGCCTGTGTAGATGTCAAGCCAAAAAGCATGTAGCTTTAGCTCGCCATTACAGAGCTTTTCTTGCAGGAAGGAGTAGCTTGCGATGTTCTGCAGCTGTTGAAGGGTATTCACCTGTTTAAAGAGCAACAGAAAACAAGGAGGAAGTCAAACTACCACTTGTTAAAATGGGCATGATCATATATCATAGCACTGATGAAGCCACACAGCTGGTTTTAAAGCTGCATTGTCCGATGAAAACATCAAATTTTCACAACGAAATCAATTATCCTGATTTGAGTCTACATATGTAACTTAGATACTGGTGAAGTTATTAAATATTTGTCGCCACATAGAAGGGAATACTGAGGAAATCGAATAAACTCTGTTACTGCAAAACCCTATGGTATCAACAGTTTTAGCATGCTTGCCAAAATTAATTTGTCATGTTTGCACTTCAAATATCTCAAAAGGTAGCCACTTAAAATAAAAGTAAATGCATAACCTAATATATTTATCTCAGAAAATGATAGAAACTCAAAACCATCGGACTATGCAACTTTGAAGTTTGAATAATAAATAGCAGTCATATTACTGAGAGGACTAACTACATATCATCAAAGATTAATCCATACTACCAAACCGCCAACTAAATATAGCTATTACTCATCATTTGATCAATTAATGCAGTCAACATCTGTAGTTAACCATAACTGCACACTAAATAACTCCACCGACACTGACAATGAGCACCACTTTACTAATAACTCAAAACATCCATTTTAACCAACCAAACCCTCCCATCACTTGGCAGTTTACACAAATCCAGATTGTCCTTTATCAAAGCACACACCGAAAGCTTGCTACAAACTAGATAGAGCGTAAAAACTTAGTTACCTAAATTCGGATTATACCTAAACCCACACTATACTGACATAACCCTGCCTAGAAAACTAACTTAAACACCACCTACATTAAATGCAGGTATGAAAGTGGTCCCCGGGAAAAAAAAGAGGAAATGCTGATATTCTCCCATAGGTTTAGCATTGTCAGGGAATCGCGGAAAATTCCCGGAAGTCGGATTTATTACATATACATTTGAAGCAAGTATTAGTTGTATACACTGATAGTGCTGCGCCGTTTGAAGCATTTATTAGTAGTATATGCTGATAGTGATGCGGCGTCTGCACCACATATTGCTGTGGTGTTTGATTGATTGATTGGTGGTTTGTTTACGCCATGTCATACTAGTATTAGTATACACTTATATTCACAGGAAAAATCCCGGAAATCCGCGAAATCGCGGCGATCTTTCATCCCAGTAAATGCAAACACTGAATGCATACAATGACTAAATATACCACAAACACTTAATTAGCTTAATGTAATAATAATATTTTCTTTATTATCTTAAAATTGTTCTTGTAATTAAAGTCCCGTGCCTCGGCGCTGAAAAAAAGACTATTCAGATGAATAAAAATGCTTCCCAAAGAAAAAACCCACTTTCAGTTAAAGCTCCAACAACCAACCTTAAAACCACTTTACCTGAGACAGCTTATCAACTGCAGCAAATTGGTTTTCTGGGTCAATATAGGCCTTGAAAAACTTCTCGCGCACTTCTGCTTGGAAAATGAGCGGAGACGAGCTCCCCATGGCCACGAGGTGCTGGAACTTGGTGAGGCTGGACACGGCGTTTCGGTGTAGCCACATGTCCAGCGGAGACTTAGTCACTTCGAAGTCACGTTCGTACAGCGCATGCATTGCCTAAGGAGCAGACAAAAGACATGTGGCTATAGCTTAATGTACAATAATGAGCATAAATTGCATTAGCCCCCCCCAACAAAAAAAAACCCACACCAAAACAATTGCTGAAGGGTCTGTCACACTATGATGCATAGCCTTAGTGTACGCCGGACGTATGTGATTTTCGACAAACACGTCATACGTCGCCATACATTACGTATACGTTGAGCATACGTCGGGTACGTTCGGGATACGTCGCCTTATGTTGAGGCTCTGAAAAATTGTTGTGCATGTTCAAAATTTCAAACATGTGTCGACGTGTTGCTCGTACATTCCTCATACGATACATGTACGTTAGGTGTACGTCGGCGTACGTTAGGGATATGTTGGTACACGTTAGCCATATGTACAACCAGTGCCCCGCTTGTGTCTCTGACGTATATAATGTACTCACAACGCTCCGTTAACGTACCCCTAGTGGATGCGAGCGTGCCCCTAGCATATCGCAAGCGCCTCGCCAGCGTGTTGGCGGTCGGTATATTAAGGCACCACCTGGCTTCTTCCAGCAGACCTGCTCAGCTCTTCAGAGAGGATGGATGTCCCTACACTCCATCTACAGTTCTAGCATCACTACCGAGTTGCCATTTGCCAGCATGAGCTAGATCTCTACCTCATGGCTCTTCTGGAAACCTGTATCCTCCCTACACTCCATCTACAGTTCTAGCATCACTACCGAGTTGCCATTTACCAGCATGATCTAGATCTCTACCTCATGGCTCTTCTGGCGGCCCGAGTCGATATGAGAAGGAGGAGGCAGCAGTGGAGAACGTGGGTCAGACCCTGGATCTGGAGGCGGCCACAGTTTGGGTTGTATGACAAGCTTATGGTTGAGCTCCTCAGCCAGGACAGTGCGTCGTTGCAGATGCCTTTATGCAGATGCCTCCCCAGATGTTTGACAAGATTGTGGCGAGAGTAGGACCCAGGATCGCCAAAAAGTATACAACATACAGGGTGCCCCTCGAGCCTGGGCTGAAGATTGCACTTACTCTGTGGCACCTGGCATCTGGGAACAAATACTCGTCGATGAAGTTCGGGTGCAGGGTCCCCCCACAACACACAGTCGCTCGTCATACGTGGAACAAATACTCGTCGATGAAGTTCGGGTGCAGGGTCCCCCCACAACGCACAGTCGCTCGTCATACGTGAAGTGTGTCAGGCCCTCATCGATGAGTACCTGACAAGGTCACGACTCCACAATGATGGCATGCCATCGCCGACCAATTCCTTGAGAAGTGGAACTTCCCCCATACCTGTGGCGCTCTGGATGGGAAGCACATCGCCTGGCGGTGCCCTCCAAAGAGTGGGTCACTCTATTACAATTACAAGGGGTTTTACTCCGTGGTCCTTTTGGCGCTTGTAGATGTGTTCATCTGGGCAGATCTTGGGGGTATGGGCTCCGCATCTGACGCCCAGATCTACAACTACTCGGAGCTGAAGGCAGACACTGAAGGTGGCACCATCAGTTTTCCGGACCCTGAACCGATCGTGAACGGCCAGGAGGATGTGCCATATTTCCTCATCGGTGACGATGCCTTCACCCTGCGGCTGACGATGATGAAGCCGTACAGGAGGGGGTTGACAAATGAGGAGCGACTCTTCAACTACCAGCTCTCCCGAGCTAGGAGAGTGGTGGAGAATGCCTTTGGCATCCTAGCCAACCGCTTCCAGGTGCTGCTGACGACTATGCTGCACCACCCCTCCCCCATAAAGGTTATCGTCACCGCATGCATGGTTGTGCACAACCTGATGAGGGTGCGCTACCCAGGGCTGCAGAACCAGCAGCTGGATCGTCCAGAGACTGGGAACTTATACCCATCGGCGACCGATCACGTGACTGGGGCGTGGCCTAACGGTGATTGCATACGTCACGAGAACGCTTTGCACAAGTTTTGAATACATTTTGCACACGCTATGCACACGTCGACATGCTAGGAGTACGTTGACCATACGTCGATGTACGTTACTCATACGCTGAAACTGTCACCTCCAACCATCACTACATGTCCCAGCAGGCCGAGTATATGTCGCTATACGTTTCGTATACGCTTTTTTGTCTGTTTGTTGTTGTTTTACATCTTAGCAACATCTAAGGTCATATCAGGACGACCACTATACGCCACGCATACGCTAGCCATACACTCTGTGTACGCTTCATGCGTTAAAGTTTGGCGGATGGCAACCTATTTAAATTAGATTTTTATTTCAAAATGTTACGCACGCACTAACGCCATACATCGTAGTGTGACGGCCTTGAACATCCCCTCCCATGCCTGAAAACAATCGCCGAGTGCTGAATATTTTTAATTTTAATTTTATTTTTAAACTGTTAAAAATGCGTCGGGCTAGCAGCAATTCAACTTTTGTATCAATTGTTATGTCATTAGTTTGACTCGGCCAGTGTTCGAATCCCATGACCTACCAGAACGGGAGGCAGACACTCAACTCATTTGGCCATTGTTTGTCGGGTTACGTATTATCTCTATGTCAAAAATAAAAATAAAAACCGTTTGCCCGATCCTAATTGTTATTTCAAAAGGACGATCACCATTTTCTTTTTTCTTTTTTTTAGAAATAATTTGGCCTTAGTATTAAATGGCCGCTAAGGCATGGAATGCGCAAACGGTGAAAGAAAGGCAAATCCCTGACCTAAAAACGTACAAAAAATATCTGTGCAAAATAAAAACAGGAAACCCCAACTGAACTGTACCACAAGGGGGGAGGTGATATGTCATGGCCCACCAACTGGACAGCCCAGGGCGGGATAACCGGAAATATAAAAGCCAGATAACATATCCAACAACAATATAAATCAAATCAAATTGAAACAAACTTTAACTCAACCACCTATTACGTACAGGCCTATGGACATGTAAATAAAATAGGCTAGTATAGAATTAATTAGAAAAAAGCGGAAAACTCTTCCCAAGAAAACACTAAAACACTAACATAGAACCTTAAGAAAACAACTAACATAGTAATAAGAATAGAACAAAAATACAATGCCAAGAGGGCCCCAAAAAACTAACATAGGCTACTAAACGTACCAACAGACTATCTATCTGCTACTGAAATGCAGACAATCAAATAACTTATCAGCAGCTACTGCTTGGTAAGACAACACCAACACTACAGCTGGCCAGCATTGAAAACAAGCCTGGGTACCCGGGCTTACTTGCTATGGACAGTATAAATACAGCCTCAATAAATATAAATAAAAAAGCACACAATTCATTTCTTAGCTTTGTGAACTCCGACCACCATGGTGCATCACTGTGGGAAGCAAAAGCCCACAGTGTGTGTGTTCGTGAAATCCACCAAAATGCCTTCTATGAGTGAGTGGAAGTTTGATTACAAGCAATTGCTCCAACTACTTGTGTGCGACATCAATGGGGACCTTTCATGAGCCATTTCTCTTGCTATACACTTGGTGGCAGCACCCGTTCCCGGTCCAAGTCGGCCCTCATGGTTCGATAGAAGGGTGTAGGTGTGTGTTGGTGGTGTAGGTGTGTGGTGGGGGTTTAGGTGTGTGGTGGGTGTGCAGGTGTGTGGTGGGGGTGTAGGTGCATGGTGGTGGTGTGTGGTGGGGGTGTAGGTGTGTGTCATGGGGTGGTGGGGGTATTGGTGTGTGTTGTGGGGGTTTAGGGCTGTGGTGGGGGTGTAGGTGTGTCATGGGGGGGTTTAGGGATGCTAAAGATTGTGAGGTGCCGCTCTGCAAGACACCCCTACACTTCCACGACAAACCACTTACACT
>JASIRB010001794.1:0-49676 GCA_030323885.1 Branchipolynoe longqiensis | reverse complement strand
TTCAACCTTTATGTTCTCAAATTCCGTCGGTTTGTATATTATTCCTTCTATTTCGAAGTTTTTTCCTCTCATTCTGGCTGTGGTTTTGTCATTATTTTCCCTGGCCAGTGTGTACATTTGCTGTACCGTCTTTTCGTCTAACATCTCCTTTTCGGTCCTGTCTGGCCTGAGTGTGACATTCTTTAAATCTTGCTCATTGTTCAGTTTTTGCTTGTTTCTGAACAGTTCCCTTTTTTGGCTTTCCTTTTCTAGGTGGATTTTTATCCCTCTCGTCCTGGGCTCCTTTGGCTGCTCTTTAGTGTTGTCATTGGGGTTTGCCTCATGACTTTCCTTGGTCGATTCACCGGATTCGTCCCTTTGTTTGTTTGGTCCGTCATTTGTTGTTCTTTTCCTGTCCTTTTTTCCCAGTCTGTAGGCTTTTTTTACTACTGTCCAATCGAAAGAGCATTCAGCTTTTTTTAGTAGGTTTGAGATCGTGCTTTCCATGGACTCAGGCAGCATACTGGCAGTGACTCTTTTTGGAGTCAAGGTCAACGGTATTGCTGCTGCTGTTAAAAGGGGGGGGTCTCCTGTAGTCTTTTCGTGGACGATTTTGTTTTGTATTATAGAGGTACTGGTATGAATGTCATTGAGAGACAGCTTCAATTGTGTATAAATGGGATTCACCGATGGTCAGTTCTGAATGGATTCAGATTTTCCAAGGCCAAGACAGTCTGCATGCACTTCTGCCAGTTGCGCAGAGTGCATGCAGAGCCAGAGCTGACCCTCGATGGGGATCCCATAAAAGTTGTCAAAGAAACCAAATTTTTGGGTCTCACTTTTGACACGAGGCTGTCTTTCGTGCCTCATATCAAGTACCTCAAAACGCGATGCCTGAAAGCGCTAGACGTTCTGAGGGTGTTGTCCAGTTCAGAGTGGGGAGCGGACAGAGATGTTCTGCTCGCCGTGTACCGAACCCTAGTTCGGTCACGGCTAGACTACGGCAGCATAGTATACGGCTCCGCAAGGAAGTCGTATATTGGGCTGCTGGACACGGTGCATCATCAGGGGCTGCGTCTGGCCATTGGTGCCTTTCGCACCTCTCCAGTTCAGAGCCTATACGTCGAAGCCAATGAACCATCACTTGACACTAGGAGAACCAAACTGGCCATGCAATATGTTGTCAAATTAAAAACAAAGGCATTAAATCCTGCGTACAGTTGTGTTTTTGAGACACACAACGATTCCAAGTATGAAGCCAAGCCAAATTTCATTCGGCCCCTGGGGCTCCGGATGAAACCTCATTTGGAGGCTTTGTACTTCGATCTGGATATATTACAGGATACCCAGGTCCCAGAACATCCCCCGTGGTCGTTGAGGAAGCCATCGGTTATCCTCCGACTCACGGAACTGAGGAAGTCTGGGACACATCCACTTGAGTATCAACGACTGTACGCAGAGATTCAAGGCCAGTTTGAAGACCACTTCTCCATGTTTACCGATGGTTCCAAAGACCTAAGCCGGGCAGCTGCTGCTGGAGTTTGCCAGGGCAAGAAATTTGGCGTTCGCATGCCCGATCAGAGCTCGATTTTTACGGCGGAAGCCCGAGCACTCCTTCTCGCATTGGAAGTCATTGAACTGTCCAACCACACTGAATATGTAATATACAGCGATTCGTTTTCCTGCCTGCAAGCTGTTGCTGGGCTAAAAACGGACCACCCTTTCGTGGCAAAGGTCATTTACAAAATGAACCAGCTAGCAACAGATGGATATGACATCCATTTGTGTTGGGTGCCTGGCCATGCCGGCATCCAGGGAAACGAACGAGCTGATCGGGCTGCGAAGGAGGCTCTGAACTATGATGTTGAGCCGTGTCTGATACCCCACTCTGATCTGAAACCACTAATAGCCACCCACATCAAATCCAAATGGCAACATGAGTGGGATGAAAACATTAATAAACTTAAAGAAATTGAACCATCTGTGGGAAAACCACCACATTCTCATGTGGGGGGTCGGCGGGACCAAGTGGTCCTTAGCCGCTGCCGTATTGGCCACTCGTGGCTAACACATGTTTTCCTGCTCAAGGGGGACCCTCCCCCTGAATGTATTGGATGTCAGTCCCCACTGACAGTCAAGCACATTTTATTAAACTGTGTTGATTTTATGGCACTGCGCCAACAATTTTACACTGCAAACAGCATGCGTGACCTTTTTACCAAAGTTAAACAAGAAGACATTTTAGCTTTTTTGAGGGCAGCTGGTCTGTACCGCCTCATATAATTCATTAAAACAATTTATATTAATTAATTCTCTCATCTATTTTATTTAATTATATGATTTTGGGCTTTTAAAAATTAATAAGTGTCTATTGACACCTAACTGATTGTATGCCTTTACATTATATGTAAAGGCGATGGTTGAATAAAAAACAAACAATTCTCGCCGTGAATATGGCCTATGCTGCCGACACGGCGTAAAGAAACCACCAATCAATCAATTCCATGGATTCACCTTCTTTTTCGGGGATGCCCTGTACGATTATGTTTAGTTTTTTGTTTTCCACTGCTGTTTGCTGTAGAGTTTCCACTGCTGTTTGTGGTAGAGTATTTTTTCCATTTGTTGTTGTGTTGCAACATCTTTTGGGTTCATCTTTCTTGTTTTGTGCTTCATCACTTCTGTTTTTGTAGTTTGCCTTGTACCAAGCACATTCCAGTGTTAGACTGTTGTATGCTGTCTGTAGGTTGTTAAGTTCTTTTTTGAGGCTTTGGATCGTGTCCTTGGGTATTTCAACATTTATTTCAGCATTCTCCGTGCTCGCATTTTCCGTGTCTGACCTGGTGTCATCTTCCGGTTTCGATTTGTGTGGTTTTGTCTTAGCCTGGTTTATTTCATCTATTATCCAGTCTTTGATTATCTTTGTGATGTTTTCTCCTAGAATTGCAGTTATGACTTTTCCTTCGAAGTCATTTCCGTTTTGGGGGTTTGTCATTTTGTTGTCAGTTTTAATATTAGGTATGTGACAAAAAATATCAGTCAATAGATTCCAATCATAAAATATATCACTGCAAAGGAAAGTCCTTTCCAATGATACCTAAATCATAGTGCTTAGGGCTATGCCTTTGTGCACTTTCCTAGCAAGAATAGGCCAATGCTGGCTGGGGTGTTTTGGGGTGTTTTTTTTAACGGTCAGGCCTACCCGTCCTGATATGACCTTAGATGCCGCCAGGACGCAAAACAGCAACAAACAAACAAACCTGCTGTATTTTCGTCCGCCGATCGATCGACGATGCTTTCTATTTGTTAGATAAAAGATTCACCCTCGGTTTAAAAAAAAGAATTTTAAATAAATTATTTGGGGTTTTTTCCGACACGTTTTTTGTTCGGATTTCCTCCTTATTATCCTAGTAATTACATTAGTAATCACACCTACACATACATCAATAGTAATTGTTGGCGCAGGGCCATGAAATCGACACAGTTGAATACGACGTGTAGCATCGCACATGTGCGTGTCCACAGTCACTATAGTGTCAGTGTCACATCCGCGTGAAATGTCCAAGTTACTTGCGAATAAGAACACTACCGTAGTGCAGTTTCCTTCTTATTATCCTAGTAATGTATTTTGTTGTCAGTGTTAGTTCTCTATAGCGGCTGTCATAATTTTTTAACGGTCGGGCAAACCTGTTGTATTTAGTGCTGGTGAGTGATAATAGGGGATTCTATCAGTTCACTCAATTCACAGCGGTTTTAGAGTTATTAATACATTAGTAATCACACATACACATACATCAATAGTAAAAGTAAAGTATATGAGTGTTAATATATCATAAGTGAGTGGTACTTAGCCTGTGAGAGATGATACAAAGTGTAGCATCGCACACGTGCGTTCAGTCCGCCGTATAAGTTGATTTTTTTCCGACACGTTTTTTGTTCGGATTTCCTCCTTATTATCCTAGTAATGCATCATTTGCATAATTTCTGTTGGTCTTAGTGCTTAGGGCTATGCCTTTGTGCACTTTCCTGGTAATTAGCACTGTGTTTCATTAGTAATCCACACTATTTTTTCCGGAGCCTCCTACACTGCGTGTGTCATCGGCGCCATGCTGAAATGTCTGAGCCCATAATCACCAAAAATCTTGGAAATGTCGTCGTATGTCCTTTGGTCGTTCCTTTGTCGTCATCATCTGAGGAAGTATCCTTCCTCAATCTTTTGCCGTGTGAAATTGAAATATCCATAGTATTTTCAAAACTTTGTTATTTGCAGTCCCCAGCCCTACTCTGACCCTATGAAGATGCACAGAGGAGTGGAACAGAGCCCAGCACTTTTATGCGCGGGATATATGCAAATAATATACTCGCAGGAAGCAAAATTTTAAATAAAAACCTACTTCACCTTGATTAGCTCATGAGCAGCCGCCTTCTAGAACTACCACAAATTGCCTTCATAAACAAAGAACATGTCGTGTCCGTGTTTTTCGATCTCGAAAAGGCATACGACACGACATGGAAGTACGGCATCCTGAAGGATTTGTTCAATATGGGTTTTAGAGGGCGCTTGCCCATTTTCATTTCTAAATTCTTATCAAACCGGAACTTTAGAGTTCGGGTCAATGCTACCCTCTCTGATCCTTTTGATCAGGAGATGGGTGTACCTCAGGGTAGTATTCTATCTGTTAGCCTTTTTGGCATTAAAATTAACAATATAGTCAAATCCATTAAGAGTACTGTATCCTGCAGTCTCTATGTAGATGACTTTTTAATATGTTATAAAGGTAAAAATATGAACACTATAGAACGGCAACTCCAATTAAATATAAATAGCCTTTCCTCATGGGCAATGGAAAATGGTTTTAGATTCTCCAAATCGAAAACCGTTTGCATGCACTTTTGTCTTTTACGGACTTTGCACCATGAACCTAATTTAACAATTGGAAATGATCCCATAAAAGTCGTCAAAGAGAACAAGTTTTTAGGAGTCATCTTTGACAACAAATTATCTTTTATCCCTCATATAAAGTATTTAAAGTCCAGGTGCCTTAAGGGACTGGACATTTTAAAAGTTCTAGCCCACACACAGTGGGGAGCAGATAGCACTGTTCTGCTCCAATTATATAGAACTTTAATACGTTCAAAATTGGACTATGGCTGTATTGTTTATGGTTCAGCCAGGAAATCATACATATCACAGTTAGACACTATACACCATCAAGGCCTTCGGCTGGCCCTGGGGGCGTTTAGAACCTCACCCGTCCAGAGCCTTTATGTCGAAGGCCGAGAGCCTTCCCTTAAGAGTAGAAGGCTCAAACTGTCTATGCAATATGCGATAAAATTAAAAGGAAATATTTTAAATCCTGCATATAACTCCATTTTTATGCCACCATATGAACGCCTCTATGAATCAAGGCCAACATACATAAAGCCGTTAGGCCTCAGAATAAAGCCTCATTTGGAGGCCTTGAGGGCAAATATACATAACATAGCACCCTCACAATATTCAGATGTTCCTCCCTGGCAGCTGAGGAAACCAAACATCATCCTCCAGCTGGCCATGTCAAAGAAAAGTCAAACGCACCCACTTTCATATCATGAAAGCTTTATCGATGTGCGAAGTGCTTTTAGCGCCCACCTAGCCGTTTACACGGATGGGTCAAAGACAGACAACAGAGTCTCTGCGGCAGCAATCGTCCACGGACGTGAACTAGGTACGCGTATTCCAGATCAGAGTTCCATCTTTACTGCTGAGGCACGAGCACTCCTACTCGCGTTAGAGTGCATCGAAACCTCAGCCAGTCATAAATTCATCATTTTCACTGACTCTTTTTCCTGCCTTCAGGCTTTAAACAATAGGAAACTGGACCACCCAATACTACTTAAAGTACTCATTAAACTAAACTCTCTTTCAATAGCAAAATTTGACATTCACCTATGTTGGGTGCCTAGTCATGTGGGTATCCCAGGAAATGAGAGAGCAGATCAAGCGGCCACTCGAGCCCTGACTGCTCCTTTGGAACACTGTCATATTCCCCACTCTGATCTGAAACCTACCATTCAAAAATACATTTGGAACCTATGGCAGATCGAATGGGATGAACACCCAGACAACAAACTCCATAGAATTACCCCCTCCGTGAACGGACTGCCGCAGAGTCGCCTGGAAGGGCGACACGACCAGGTTGTTTTAACAAGATGCCATATTGGCCACTCGTGGCTAACACACGTTTTTCTGCTCAAGGGGGAGCCTCCCCCTGAATGTATTGGATGTCAGTCCCCACTGACATTAAAACACATTTTATTAAACTGTGTGGATTTCATGGCCCTGCGCCAACAATTTTACACTGCAAACAACATGCATGACCTTTTTACTAAAGTAAAACAAGAAAACATTTTAGCCTTTTTGAGGGCAGCTGGTTTGTACCAACTCATATAGGTTTTTAAACAAATTTCATCAGTGAATAATACTATCATTTAGACTTTTATTTAGCTATATGATTGTGAGTTTACAAAATTCATGAGTGTCCATTGACACAAAATTGATTGTATGCTTTTACATGTAAAAGCGATGGTTTGAACAAAAACAAACATTTCTCGCCGTGAATATGGCCTATGCTGCCGACACGGCGTAAAGCAACCACCAATCAATCAATCAACTACCACAAATACAATTACAACAATGCATTCTAAATTTCAAATAGTAATGAATGAATGAATGAATAATGAATCATCACATAATTGAATGGCAGTCCTAGGGCATGACACCACCAGCCGATTGATCAAGCCGAGCCAAACTTGACCACCTGTTTAGGAGAAATCCAGGCCGAAGTGATGTGTTGGTTATCCCTCAATCACCAGGATCCCATCATCCTCCGACACAGGTCACAACCCACGGCAAACAGGTTGCCCTCATTTAGTCGCCTCTTACGACATGCTCCAGAGGGATACAGTGGGAAAATTCTTATTCTACGAACCCCCCTTCCCACAGGGGAATTGTACTTTGACAAATAAACCAGACGGGATGGCCGAATGAGTTAGAGCGTCCGTCTCCCGTGCTGGTAGATCATGGGGTCATGGGTTCGAACCCTGGTCGAGTCAAACCAATGACTTAAAAAATGTATACTTGTCGCTTCCTAGCCAGGCGCTCAGCATTATTAGGACAGGGCAAGGACTGGTGTGCTCAGTGTCAGGATAATGTGACTGATTGGGATACCAGGTCATGGTGCCAACGGCCTGCTTTCCCAGTGGGACAGCACTATAAAGTGGCCATGAGTGCGCACTGTCACAAGTCGGTACCTGTCCTGATATGACCTTAGATGTTGCTAGGACGTAAAACAACAAACAAACAAACAAAACTTTGACAAATAAAGGTTGAACTTACCAAATGCAACAATGCAAGGGGTACTTGGTAGGGCTGCTGTTTTGCATTCTATGTCTTCAACCGTAGCATCGTCCTGCATCACAAATTATTGAAAATTAGCATTTAGCTTTTTGTTTGTATATCAGAGTTCTGGGTATTGTTTTGCCTAATTCATGGCATTGCCTCAAGCGCAATAGTGATTCAATGTACCCATTATGGGATATTCAAAATCAATAGTCATTATTATTATTATTATTATTATTATTATTATCCTCTTCTTTGATGCAGGCTTGTGGTAGCCTATACAAAGCTCGTAGCTCTCAGCTCTAATGGTATGCAGCCTCAAAATCGTACAGGAATGTTTCTCTGGCCCAGGCCCTGTCCAGCGCATTCTTGAATTGATTCATGGTAGCTGCTTCCACCGCTTCTTCCGGTAGCTCATTCCACATGTTTATCACTCGCTGTGAAAAGAAGGCCCCTCTGAGTGAGCTGTTGTACCTTGGCTTGAAAAGCTTCTTGGAGTGACCTCTGGTATTGCTTCCCTTTATGCGTCTGAATAGCAAGGCCTCATCCACATTATACTCAGCATTCAGGAACTTCCATGTGTTGATCATGTCCCCACAAAATCTTCTGTATGTGAGGCTTGGTAACTTGAGTCTCCTGGTTCTTGCATCCGGATGGATTGTCTTTGTCGGTATGTGTTTCCGCACTGCTTCTTCCAGCTTTTGTGATAACTCACCCCAGCATTCATATATATACTATTATCTTGGAAATGGCTGTTCCAATCGATGTCCATGAGTTCCCTCATCTCACCATAATTTCCACGCGAGTAGAATGTTTTTAAGTATGACTTCTCAGTTTCTTCTGTATGGCACTGATAGGTGAAAGATAATGTGAGGTGATCGCTCTTACCTAGGGGGGGCTTGGGCTGAGATATCTGTGACCATGTTCTCTTCATTTGTGAATGTCAGGTCTAATATTGATGCTTGTTGTCCTTCTCGATACCTGGTAGGATTTTCGACATGTTGGAACAGAAAGGCATCACGGGTGCTTTCAAAGAATTTGCTGGCCCGATGGGTTTCCCCTACTGTTGTTGTGTTTCCCCTCCAATCGATCTCAGGCATGTTGAAGTCTCCCATGATCAGTACATGGGATGCTTCTGTGTCATTTGCTGCCCTGATTAGGTCGCCTAATTTTTCATTGGTTGCATCACTGCTGTTTGGGCTTCTGTATATACACCCAACTAGGATAGTATCTTCCTTGTTTGGTTTTACTTGGATCCAGACACATTCTGAAAAACCTATACACTTATTTATGTTGCTTTCTCGATAGGTGAT
Organism: Branchipolynoe longqiensis; assembly: GCA_030323885.1. Lineage (NCBI taxonomy): Eukaryota > Metazoa > Annelida > Polychaeta > Phyllodocida > Polynoidae > Branchipolynoe > Branchipolynoe longqiensis. The sequence continues at coordinate 41,006 of JASIRB010001794.1, read as the reverse complement.
ATTATCAGATTCCAATACATAAATACACACGAGCCTGCCTTCCTGCTCTAGGTTCCACACCAGACTGAATCCAGGGATTCTAATGTCTTGCTTTGTAATTTCATAAGTGCAGTTCTTTGGTTTAGCCTCAGTCACTGCAATCAAAGTTGGTTTCTCTACATCGATGATAACCTGTAGTTCTTCCATTTTGTTCGGCAGTGAATCAGCATTTAGGTAGAGGCACTTGAACTTACTTTTATGTTTGTTCTTAGCTCTCCTCTTTGGTCTGGTCTGTGTATTGTTGCCCTTGTTATTACTTACATTAGTGTTACAGGGAATTTCAGTTTCTTCCATATTTGTCAATTTCATGTTTTTCTTCTCTATAGTCTCATATAGCTTATCAATGTATTCTTGTTCTTCCTTGCTTGCAGTAATATAAACATGTTTTCGTGTTGTTGGACTTCTGGTGTTTCTTACTTCCTTATCTTTTCTATTCTTAGATTGCTTGGGGGTCCTCTGACCCGATAGATCCAGTTTTTTTGATCATCTTGCATTGTTTTCATCTTTGCTTCTTCAACTTTTTCCTTGATTACCTTACGCTCCTCCACGGTGTAATCATTGCTGATGCTTATCTTATGGTATTCCTCTTCTGTGTCCTTCATTTTGTTTACATTTCTGAACACTACTGATTTGTCCTCTTTATTTGCCAGGACTACTTTCATTGGTCGGGGAACATCACTGTCAGTGTTCTTCTTTCCCAACCTAGTGACTTTGGTAGTTTCCAGCTGGTTGATGCCAAGGGCTTCAGTGCAGAGTGTAAACGTGCCGGCTGGAGGTGTGGGTGGTGTAAATAGGTCAAATGAAAGCACTACAGGTAATGAAGGAAAACAGGGTAAGAGTGAAAAGTAAGAGAGTGACACTCTTCAATTTATTGCTTATATAGGTCCAACAGAATCCAAGATAGCCGTGGTCACCTGATTACATTCATCAATCACAGTACAATGCAGTGGTCACATGACTTGATCCTCCAATTAGAATACAATGCAGTGGTCAATGATCATAACAATACCATGTGGGGGGGGGGAGGGGGCATGTGAGGTGACTCTTCCAAAGACTGTTCTTAGTCAAACTCGGAAGTGACACTCCCTCTAAAGACTATTCAATTATACAAATTCTATACTCAATGAATAATAGTTTACCAATTTCACACATCCCTCATATGCCTTTGGGTTTTTATATTTTAACTCTTATCATTATATAGACAGTTTGCAATTTATTATAGTAATTTCACCTCGGTTCACATGTATTAAATCGGACAATTTTACAAGAGGTTGTTGAAAAACTTGGTGTCCTCTTCTGCCCTCACCTCCGAATTAGCAGCTTTACTTTCAGGTACTCGATAGATTATCAGGTTGAACTCCCGGTTTTCTTTGTCATCTACATTCTTTTTGTGTTCTACCATTGCAGTCTTAACAATTTCCTTTATCTTAATTGGGGCTGTGGTTTCTTCCGATTTCCGTGATCTGGATGCTATGTCGACCCAAGTTTTGTTAACTTTGTCTGGAACAGCATTTGCCTTCTCTCCTAAAAAGCCAGAAAAACCATGGTTCACAGAGGAGTGTAAGAAGGCTGTAAAAGCTCGTAAGAAAGCTTTAAAACAATTCAAGAGACAGCCAACACAGTGCAATCTACAACAATACAGAATAAAAAGGGCCAAAGCCAGATATATCATTCGTTGTAGTAAAAAGAAAAGCTGGTCAGATTATACATCAAAACTGAACACCCGAACACCCATTAAGAAATGTTGGGATATGATTCAAAGGATCAGTGGTAAAGGGGGAGGCGCAAGAATAAAACATCTTAATAAAAATGGTCAAAGCATTTCAAATCCAAAGGATATAGCCAACACCTTAGGTGAATCTATATCCCAGAACTCCTCTTCCGGTAATTACACGCCTAAATTCCAACGAACAAAAGCAAGGCTAGAAAGAAAGCCTCTTAATTTTATTTCTCAGAATTTAGAAAATTATAATAAGCTCTTTTCCATGGAAGAATTACAAATTGCTCTGTTTAAATCTCACGACACAGCACCTGGACCAGATCAGATCCATTACCAAATTCTTAAACATATGCCAGCTGAAACCATGATGCACCTTTTAGAAATATTCAACACCATCTGGATGAGTAGTAACTTTCCCCCTTGCTGAAGCGAGGCCACAGTAATCCCGATACCCAAACCGGGAAAGGACTCCACCAATCCCAATAACTATCGACCAATAGCACTTACAAGCTGTGTATGTAAGACCATGGAACGCATGATCAATGAAAGGCTTGTTTGGTTTCTTGAAGAGGCTGCTATTATCTCCTCTTCTCAAAGTGGTTTTAGAAAGACCAGAAGCACCATGGATCATCTGGTACGCCTTGAGACATTTGTGAGAGATGGTTTTATAAAGGGTGAACACGTCGTTGCACTTTTCTTTGACTTGGAGAAGGCATACGACACCACATGGAAATATGGCATTATGAAAGACATTCAAGATAGTGGATAGAGAGGCAGACTACCTCTCTTTATAGAACAATTTCTTTTAAATAGGTGTTTCCGAGTCCGTGTCGGAAGTACCCTCTCGGAAGCCTTTGACCAAGAAATGGGTGTACCCCAAGGGAGCATCTTATCGGTCACACTGTTCATAATCAAAATAAATAGCATTGTGGGTTGTGTCAGACCTGAGATTGATAAATCTCTCTTTGTAGATGATTTCCACCTTTGTTACAGGTCTAGAAACATGGCAGCTATAGAAAGAAAACTGCAACATCACCTGAACAGAGTAGCCGAATGGGCTGACGAAAATGGTTTTAAATTCTCTCGCAGCAAAACTGTGTGTGTGCATTTCTGTCAATAGCGGGGTGTACACTCAGACCCAGAGATCTATCTCAACCAAACACAGATTCCTGTGGTTGAAGAAACCAAATTCTTGGGTGTCATTTTTGACAAGAAATTGAATTTTATTTCGCATATTAAATATGTCAAAAAGAAATGTCAAAAAGCTCTAGAACTCCTGAGAGTTGTTGCTCATACCAATTGGGGGGGCGACCGCACCACTCTTCTCTGTCTCTATCGTGCACTGGTCCGATCAAAGCTTGATTATGGCTCCATGGTCTATGGATCAGCCAGACCGTCATACATCCAAATGTTGAAACCCATTCAAAATCAAGGACTCAGACTCTGTCTTGGAGCATTTCGAACTTCACCAGAGGAGAGTCTTAGTGTAGAAGCAGAGGAACCTCCACTTGTGCTGAGGAGAGAAAAGCTCGCTCTACAGTATGCATCCAAGATCGCAGCAAATCGCAGCAACCCTGCCTATGACTGCATTTTCAACCCAGGCAATGAAACACTCTTTGCTAATAAACCCAAGGCCATTCCAACTTTCGGTATACGTATTAAGGAATCATTAGAAACACTCGAGTTTGATGTAGATAACATTGCAAAATTCCAATATCCAGACACACCAACTTGGACATACGCTGTCAATGTGAACTTGGCTCTCTCTGAAGCAAGGAAAGACTCAACTGACCCTCTGATCTACAACAGTATGTTCAGGGAGGTTAAAGACATACATTCTGATCATAAGTTCATCTACACAGATGGTTCTTACAAGGATGACAAGGCTGCAGCGGCAGCTGTCATGGACAAGCACACCTTCTCGGAGCGATTACCAAAGGGTGCTTCGATATATTCAGCAGAGCTTGATGCCATATTCTTAGCAATGGACCATGTAGAAACCTCTTCCCATAGAAAATTTGTGATATGTTCGGATTCAAAATCATGCCTACAAGCTATTCAGAGCAAGGATTGGAAGAACCCTCTGATCCACAAGATTTTAGAAAGGTTACATTATTTATGTTCAGGACTTCACAAAACTGTGCTTTTTTATTGGGTGCCGAGTCATGTTGGCATTCGAGGAAATGAGGCTGCAGACGTGGCTGCCAAAGAAGCTCTCGACAAATGCATTACACCTCTTCCCAGTCCTCACACAGACCTCAAAAGGCACATTAGTGCACTCATAAGGAAAAAGTGGCAATTACAATGGGATGAAGCTGTCATGAACAAGCTTCATGCGATTCAGCCCACCCTTGGCAAATTTTCAGGTGCTTGTCATAGAAATAGACGCGAAGAGACCGTTGTTGCACGTATGCGACTTGGACATAGCTATTTGACTCATAGTTACCTTCTTAAAGCAGAAGACCAGCCAGAATGCATACCATGTGGAGTGCCTCTGACTGTGAAACATATTTTGATTGAATGCATTGACTTTGCAAATGTTCGAGCACAGTATTTTAATGTAGCAAGTATGAAATTTTATTTGACACTGTTAGTACTGCCTTAGTTTTATCGTTTTTAAAGCACATTGGACTGTTTAATCGGTTTTAAGACATTTTTGATGGCATTGTATAGCCCTTAGTGTGCTGATATGCCGTTAAGCATTTATTCATTCATTCATTCATTCATTAGCCCTTAGTGTGCTGGTATGCCGTTAAGCATTTATACATTCATTCATTCATTCATTCTTGTGGTTTTTGGTGTGTTTTTGTGTTTTTGGGTGTTTTGTTCCTCTGCTCTATCAACCCAGTTCCCAGGAATATCTCAACCCTTACTGCGCAGGTTGGGCAAAACCAGAAAAAATCTGGACACTGCAGTTGCATACTCCTCAGATGACATCTCAATACATGTGGTACACCAGTGGTTTCCACAGCAGCTGCATGATAACAACTCATCATCATTTTCATAATCCACTTTACATTCTTCACATTTCCAGACCTCGTCATTATTGAATTGAGCTGCCTTGCATCTGGGTTTTTTCTTTGTGGAGGTTTCCTTGGTTGTCAACCCCACTGTTTGATAGCCTTAGTTGTTTATATTTATCCAGCCATCCTTGTGGCTGAGGCATGATAATCAGCTAGATGTTAAGTCACTATATTCAATTCACACTCACAGTTGTGATGTTGATAGTGTCAGTGTTGTGAGTGATAATATGGAAATTATCCAATTGATCTGCTTTTGGTACAGATTATAGTGTATGCCTTGCAGATGTTGTTACCTTTTACTCCTTAGTAATGTTCTGTAGTAATCAGTTCATAGTTGGCAGGTATACATACAGAAATCGGCAGTAGTAGGCGGTAGACTGCTGGAATCAGTTTGTTTACCTCTCACGCGTCGCCGATTTTCGCCCACCTCTTTGTTTTCATTGTTGGTGCCGTCGGAAAGGTTAAGTCGATCTGGATTTTCCCAACGGTTAAACGCTAATAATTCCGTAAATACAGTCGCCACCTGGCTGAAACTCGCACAAAAGACGCTAACGTCCTTAATAAAGGAACGGGTGGAAAATAATCGCCCAATTCCGGTTATTTGTGGAGAAATCTGTAGAAAAATACCGCTGAACAACTCGCGTGATGCAACTTGGCTTTGCATCATATTTGGCTTTGGCTTTGCATCATATTGTGATTTGTTGAACATATTTTTCTGGAAATTATTAACACTTATTTAGCTACAATAGTACATAAATAACAGTTGCAAGGAGTAGAGTTTTTTGTTTTAAAAATTTATTTGAAAATATTTGTTACTATTATATATCCCTTGAGTAAAAAATTCATTTCAATGATTTTTGTTTCTTGTTCACAAATGTACAGAATACATACTCCATTCCCTCGAAACATATTTGGTCTAGAATTCAAAATATTGTAAAGCTGAAACAATTTGTAAAAATACATGCATGCACATTTTCTGGATTTTTAGGACGATCAACGTAACAAACAATTTAAATATGTATGATTGTTCTTCTTTAAACTAAGCCTTAACAAATATTTAATTAATACTTACATCAACGGTGTACATGTAAAAGCGATGGTTTGAACAAAAACAAACATTTCTCGCCGTGAATATGGCCTATGCTGCTGACACGGCGTAAAGCAACCACCAATCAATCGATCAATCATCAACAGTTACAGTCAAGAATTCCCCCTTCTCCTTGAAGTACTCACACATCATCAGTACTGTGCCAGCTGCTTGTGGTATCTCAGACTTCAGCACGTCCATGGCCGACTCCACTTCTTGGATGGTATGCACTGTCTTTTTGTTCACCCTCATGAATTGCAGGATGGACTTTCCTTTCTTTGCCAGCTTGTTGTGTAGTACCTCTTTGCAAGAATTGCCCACCAAGTGTTCGAAATGGTCCAAAAGCCACTTGGCTTTGAATAGGAATGGCCATTCGTTGATGAGGTCTGGCACAGGCTTGTTGTTTACAACATCCTCCCTTTGCAAGATGTAGGATTTTGACATGTGTTCACCGATCATGCCTTCGGCCCAGTGTCCTCTGGTGTGTTCAGCAACCAATGACTCCTTGCTTTCTTCCAACGATTCTCTTGATATTCCAGCGGGGATATCAGGCATATAGTTCATGCATCCGTAGGTGTCAATTCGGCTAGTACTGCCTGGTGTTGCATCCATATCAAGTCGCTTTCTTTTCTTGGAAGGCATGTCAGCAGATCTGATTTTGTTGTAGTACTGTGTTTCGAGCTTGTGCATTAAACTGCGGAAACCACTGCCAATGGTTGCATCAGCATAACTGTCCTTAAAGGACTGCGAGTATGTTCCTATGACCCTACTTGCAACTGGTCCAAATGCTTCCCTACCAAGTTTTTTGCATTCATGCAGCATAGCATCCACAAAACAATTGCAGAGGTCTGTTCTGTTTCTTGGCAAGTTTTTTTTCCTTGTTCAAGGGCACATTTTATGTTATAGGGCAACAAGGTCCACAGACAAACAATTCTCGCCGTGAATATGGCCTATGCTGCCGACACGGTGTAAAGAAACCACCGATCAATCAATCAAAACCACAGAATATTGAAGTTGTGGCTCCAATGTGAACGGGGCAGTGTCAGAGGGCTTCCTTTTAATGATGCTTCACTGATCCTGTGTGTTGTGGGGGTAGTGATACCACTTACTGGAGAAGATCTCGTGGTAGGTGTCAAAGGGATGTCAATAATAACTGGCGAATCTTTGCTTGCACTCGGGCCTGGCTGTGGAACGACAACAGTGAATCCTACAAAGCAAGCACAAAACATGAAGAAAAAATTGTGAGTTTTACTTAATAAAATTCATCATTGGACTGTTTAACCGGTTTTAAGACATTTTGATGGCATTGTATAGCCCTTAGTGTGCTGATATGCTGTTAAGCATTTATTCATTCATTCATTCATCTAATCTCAATTTGTAATTGGACCATTGCAATCAATTTATAATTTTTATGAAAAACATTCCATAATAATAATATTTAACAACTGCTATGTAATAGTATGTATACCAACTAGCAATTTAATACCTGAATCAAATGCAGCTAAAAGTTTGCGAACTTCAAAGATCTTGAGAAAGTCAACCAAATCTTCCTTCTCTACATAGCATAGGCAGTCCAGTCTTCACAGCAATAGCTTGAAATTGAGCCAGGACTGGGTTAAGTTCTTCATCGGTTATATAGGGCAGGACCTCTCGTATTCGTTCTGCTATGCCATCCATAGTCTACAAGAAAATTATTTGCAACATTTATACAGTCACTTATAATAAACTTTCACATCAATCTGTTGAAGACATTCTCAGTTTAATCACAAAAGAAATTACAACATGTGATTAATTTTGTTAATATCAAACTAATGTCATGCATGTTATTACCCAAAATTATAAATTAAACTTATTCTTAACAATTTACAATCAATCAATTAAACAATTTACATGCATATGTTATTGGCACAATAGCAACATACATTAACATTCTGGGGGGGGGGAACATCGGGCCCCCAAGGTTTCACATTCAGGGGGCTCTGACTCAAACTCTGGAGGTCCGAATCTACAGATGAATATACAGAGACTTTGATCAATCGGGGCCACTCGGACCCCCAGGTAACCTTGGGGCTTATGGTGGCCCTGGGGATTTTTTGGGGGCTGTGGGACCCTGAGCACTAATTTGGAACCCTGCTTTAATGTTTCCAGTGTGTGTGGTTTATTTATATATATGTGTGTATATGTATATATATTATATATATATATATATATATATATTAATATATATATATATATAATAAACAGTTGGCCCCAATAAACAGAACAAGATAAGACTGATGTGGTTGAGAAGAAGATATATATTCTCTGGCGGAGATATATTAAATGCCCACCTAAAGTTAAAAATTGAATGCGTTAAGGCCAGGCGCAGCTGGCATACAGTGCACAGGGCCGCTCACAGGGGGCGCCACCGTGGTCTATGTCATAATAACAGGGTCAGCTAGATAGGATAAGTGCTAACTATTACATAGGGAACTGAAGATCGGTAGTGTCCTTGTTTATATTCCCATAATGGATTATAGAGCACATTAGATTTATACTGACGTTTAATGGAAGTCCATAGGTTGATGTTTCAGCACAATGTGGTCAAGGTAGTTGGTACTGTAGCTAGGCAGGGGTCAGTAGTCGGCTAATGTGCAGTGTTTGACACACTCAAATTCTTTGCTTGCATTTTCCTCCAATAAATACACTCCAAGATTAGGATGGAATTTGGCACACAATTTCTCAGTGATGAAGTGCACATCTTCACCATCTATTAGCAGCATGATGATCTTGCCAACATTCAACTGTCTCATTGCAAGACTTGTGTCCAGAATGACAACATGGTTTTTCTTATAGTTTGTACTATGGATCATAGCCCCATCAGACACATGAGTGTGTACATCTGTATGTTGTTTGCAGGTTTGAATTGCTGTGATTATGTTCTCTGCATAGAGGTCGCAAAACAAGGGCGCATATCGGGTGGCAATTACCTGGTTGTCAAACAAAGGTGTAGTCAAGTTGTATGCTTGCAGATACTGGTGATGTTCTGCAAGCATCAATCAATCAAGCAAGCATCGATGTTATATTGATGAAGTTTTGTGAATATCGGACTACCCTCTTGAAAGATTGGTGTATACTCTCGAAACGAAATGTCCACCATGGAGCGTATGGTAAATAAACGCCTCGTCTGGCTACTGGAGTCAGGGCACCACTTGTCCGACCTCCAATGTGGCTTCAGACGAGGCAGCAGCACCCTCGACCATTTGGTTCGCATGGAGACCTTCATAAGAGATGCCTTCCTTAAGAAGGAGCACGTTGTGGCTGTCTTTTTCGATCTCGAAAAAGCCTATGACACAACGTGGCAGCATGGCATTATGGAGGATCTCCATGCGATCGGCCTTCGTGGTCACCTGCCAAATTTTATCAAGAATTTTCTGGCGCTCAGGCATTTTCGCGTCCGCGTCAAGACTACATATTCTAGTCTGCACTCGCAGGAATTGGGAGTACCCCAAGGCAGCATACTGGCAGTGACTCTTTTTGGAGTCAAGGTCAACGGTATTGCTGCCGCTGTTAAAAGGGGGGTCTCCTGTAGTCTTTTCGTGGACGATTTTGTTTTATATTATAGAGGTACTGGTATGAATGTCATTGAGAGACAGCTTCAATTGTGTATAAATGGGATTCACCGATGGTCAGTTCTGAATGGATTCAGATTTTCCAAGGCCAAGACAGTCTGCATGCACTTCTGCCAGTTGCGCAGAGTGCATGCAGAGCCAGAGCTGACCCTCGATGGGGATCCCATAAAAGTTGTCAAAGAAACCAAATTTTTGGGTCTCACTTTTGACACGAGGCTGTCTTTCGTGCCTCATATCAAGTACCTCAAAACGCGATGCCTGAAAGCGCTAGACGTTCTGAGGGTGTTGTCCAGTTCAGAGTGGGGAGCGGACAGAGATGTTCTGCTCGCCGTGTACCGAACCCTAGTTCGGTCACGGCTAGACTACGGCAGCATAGTATACGGCTCCGCAAGGAAGTCGTATATTGGGCTGCTGGACACGGTGCATCATCAGGGGCTGCGTCTGGCCATTGGCGCCTTTCGCACCTCTCCAGTTCAGAGCCTATACGTCGAAGCCAACGAACCATCACTTGACACTAGGAGAACCAAACTGGCCATGCAATATGTTGTCAAATTAAAAACAAAGGCATTAAATCCTGCGTACAGTTGTGTTTTTGAGACACACAACGACTCCAAGTATGAAGCCAAGCCAAATTTCATTCGGCCCCTGGGGCTCCGGATGAAACCTCATTTGGAGGCTTTGTACTTCGATCTGGATGTATTACAGGATACCCAGGTCCCAGAACATCCCCCGTGGTCGTTGAGGAAGCCATCGGTCATCCTCCGACTCACGGAACTGAGGAAGTCTGGGACACATCCACTTGAGTATCAACGACTGTACGCAGAGATTCAAGGCCAGTTTGAAGACCACTTCTCCATGTATACCGATGGTTCCAAAGACCTAAGCCGGGCAGCTGCTGCTGGAGTTTGCCAGGGCAAGAAATTTGGCGTTCGCATGCCCGATCAGAGCTCGATTTTTACGGCGGAAGCCCGAGCACTCCTTCTCGCATTGGAAGTCATTGAACTGTCCAACCACACTGAATATGTAATATACAGCGATTCGTTTTCCTGCCTGCAAGCTGTTGCTGGGCTAAAAACGGACCACCCTTTCGTGGCAAAGGTCATTTACAAAATGAACCAGCTAGCAACAGATGGATATGACATCCATTTGTGTTGGGTGCCTGGCCATGCCGGCATCCAGGGAAACGAACGAGCTGATCGGGCTGCGAAGGAGGCTCTGAACTATGATGTTGAGCCGTGTCTGATACCCCACTCTGATCTGAAACCACTAATAGCCACCCACATCAAATCCAAATGGCAACATGAGTGGGATGAAAACATTAATAAACTTAAAGAAATTGAACCATCTGTGGGAAAACCACCACATTCTCATGTGGGGGGTCGGCGGGACCAAGTGGTCCTTAGCCGCTGCCGTATTGGCCACTCGTGGCTAACACATGTTTTCCTGCTCAAGGGGGACCCTCCCCCTGAATGTATTGGATGTCAGTCCCCACTGACAGTCAAGCACATTTTATTAAACTGTGTTGATTTTATGGCACTGCGCCAACAATTTTACACTGCAAACAGCATGCGTGACCTTTTTACCAAAGTTAAACAAGAAGACATTTTAGCTTTTTTGAGGGCAGCTGGTCTGTACCGCCTCATATAATTCATATAATTCATTAAAACAATTTATATTAATTAATTCTCTCATCTATTTTATTTAATTATATGATTTTGGGCTTTTAAAAATTAATAAGTGTCTATTGACACCTAACTGATTGTATGCTTTTACATTATATGTAAAGGCGATGGTTGAATAAAAAACAAACAATTCTCGCCGTGAATATGGCCTATGCTGCCGACACGGCGTAAAGAAACCACCAATCAATCAATCAATCCTTTTTACTAAAGTAAAACAAGAAAAGATTTTAGCCTTTTTGAGGGCAGCTGGTTTGTACCAGCTCATATAGGTTTTTAAACAAATTTCATCAGTGAATAATACTATCATTTAGACTTTTATTTAGCTATATGATTGTGAGTTTACAAAATTCATGAGTGTCCATTGACACAAAATTGATTGTATGCTTTTACATGTAAAAGCGATAGTTTGAACAAAAACAAACATTTCTCGCCGTGAATATGGCCTATGCTGCCGACACGGCGTAAAGCAAGCACCAATCAATCAATCAATCATTCACCTATGTTGGGTGCCTAGTCATGTGGGTATCCCAGGAAATGAGAGAGCAGATCAAGCGGCCACTCGAGCCCTGACTGCTCCTTTGGAACACTGTCATATTCCCCACTCTGATCTGAAACCTACCATTCAAAAATACATCTGGAACCTATGGCAGATCGAATGGGATGAACACCCAGACAACAAACTCCATAGAATTACCCCCTCCGTGAACGGACTGCCGCAGAGTCGCCTGGAAGGGCGACACGACCAGGTTGTTTTAACAAGATGCCATATTGGCCACTCCTGGCTAACACACGTTTTTCTGCTCAAGGGGGAGCCTCCCCCTGAATGTATTGGATGTCAGTCCCCACTGACATTAAAACACATTTTATTAAACTGTGTGGATTTCATGGCCTTGCGCCAACAATTTTACACTGCAAACAACATGCAAGACCTTTTTACTAAAGTAAAACAAGAAAAGATTTTAGCCTTTTTGAGGGCAGCTGGTTTGTACCAACTCATATAGGTTTTTAAACAAATTTCATCAGTGAATAATACTATCATTTAGACTTTTATTCAGCTATATGATTGTGAGTTTACAAAATTCATGAGTGTCCATTGACACAAAATTGATTGTATGCTTTTACATGTAAAAGCGATGGTTTGAACAAAAACAAACATTTCTCGCCGTGAATATGGCCTATGCTGCCGACACGGCGTAAAGCAACCACCAATCAATCAATCAATCATCATCATCATGCTGTCGGTCGCGATGCGACAAAGACTGCTTTCATTACTTGACTGCCGCTCTCCATTTAGCTCTCTGCTGTGAGAGTTGCGTCCATGAGTCGGTCTTAATGTCTCTCAGCTTCAGGTTTCTCTTGATGGTATCTTTGAACCGGAGACGGGGGCGCCCTCTCTTTCTGTAGCCAGAAGACAGTTGAGAATAGAGGATCTGCTTTGGTAGCCTGTCTGATGACATCCTCATGAGGTGTCCAGTCCACCGGAGATTCTTTTTGATCAGAAGATCTTCCATAGAGGGCAGCCCCATCCGTTTGAGTATTTCCTTATTCGTCACTTTGTCCTTCCAGGTTAGCCTCATGATTGAACGCAGATGTCGCATCATGAAGGCATGCAGCTTTTTCACCTGCCGTCTGTACACTGTCCAGGCCGTATAGTAGGGTGGATAGCACGATTTTGCGGTAGATCTTACCTTTGATTTGTGCGGTTGTACATTTCATGAAAGCTGCCTGCAAAAGTGTTGAAGTGCTGCTGGCTTTTGCAAGTTACCAGCGGCACTCTCTCGGGGAGCAAATGAGTTAGAGCGTCCGTCTCCCGTGCTGGTAGATCGTGGGTTCGAGTCCCGGTCGAGTCAAACCAATGACTTTAAAATTGATACTTGTCGCTTCCTAGCCAGGCGCTCGGCATTATTAGGATAGGGCAAGGACTGGTGTGCTCAGTGTCAGGATAATGTGACTGAGTGGGATACCAGGTCATGGTGCCGGCGGCCTGTTTCCCAGTGGGACAGCACTATAAAGTTGCCATGAGTGCGCACTGTCACAAGTCGGTACCCGTCCTGATATGACCTTAGATGTTGCTAGGACGTAAAACAACAACAACAAACAAACAATAGAGGTTTCACACCGGCAAGAACATGTCAAGACAGGCGCAAAACTATTTGTCCCTGCAGTGGCTGGTCGGGAGATGGGAGTTCCATACATCAACCGCCCTTAATGCTGCCACAGTGACATGGTTTTCTGTTTAGGGTTTGCTCCCTTAGCCTTCGGTTCTGTCAAGGACCTGTACCACAAGGCAGTGGTTTACAACTCTGCAAGGCAGGGGCGTCAAACTCCCTGAGGTATTGCTATACCTGCATACCATAGTTTTTATACCGTTTACATTATTATGGCCTTCAGGGATGTTTCCATTTTCTACTGCTTCAACACATTTTAATGTAGCAAGTATGAAATGTTTATTTGACACTGTTAGTACTGCCTTAGTTTTATCGTTTTTAAAGCACATTGGACTGTTCAACCGGTTTTAAGACATTTTGATGGCATTCTATAGCCCTTAGTGTGCTGATATGCCATTAAGCATTTATTCATTCATTCATTGAACATCATCCCTAGAACTGGACACGAACCCAAATTTCTGCCATTTCAGGGCGATCATCTTATCCATTAAAATATAAAGAGTCCCAATGCGATAAGCCTACCCACTGCTACCTGCATGTGCATGTGGCTCCTTGCCTATGAGGTCAATACAGTCCATGCATTAGCATTCATGGCCCTGGTGCCTTACTATGCAGATATCCCTTTGAACCTTTCCTATCAGCAGGTTTCTTTGTGGGGGCGAGGGGGGGGGGGGGGGATGCAAGCACAAGCATGCACGACACCAAAGGGAAATGGCAAGCCCCCGCTGAGAACTTGTGGGGTTGCACATTAATAACAGTACTCAGTGTTTTAATATTCTACTCAAAATGAGCCAGGGTTTCTGTTTTAGGCTAAAATTGGTTTTATTTATTTAATCTATTGGGTTCATTATTTGTACTTACTCTAAACCTGCAACATATTTTGAATGTGTCATAAACTTACAATATATGTTGAACCACTCCCCCCCCCCCCCCTTTCTTTTTTAAGTCGTTTAAAAATAACCTATTTTTTATTATTAGTTTCCCAGGACTGGTTAAGTAATTTGTTAATGTTATTATGAAAATACAATTTAGCCAGTCTTATTATGAAAATATAATTTAGCACATGTAAAGATATAGAAGTCCCTGTCCCTGCAACGTCTCTCTCGTATTTCAACTACACAAACCTCTGTCCGCAAAGTTCCCCACTCCCGAACCTATAACCCGTATCCGCACCCACACCCACACCCACACCCACACCAGCACCAGCACCACACCCCAATAAGGCTTCCACCGCCGCTCCCTGAGCTGACCCCGGACCACGGCCTGCCCTGCCCGCCTTCCCTGATTGCCTCGCACTGGCCTTGGAGGGTGCAATCTTCTAGCAGACCAATCCATGTAATTCTCTCAAGCAGCCGCGAACAGGGGGATGGAGGGGGTCATGAGTCAAGGGTCAGGCCCTGCCTTGAGGACGTCATGGTCAGCTTCAATGCATCCTCCCTCTTCCCTCCTTCCTCCTTCCTCCTCCCTCCTCCCTCCTCCCTCCTCCCTCCTCCCTCCTCCCTCCAATCAGAACGTGGTGACCGAATCAGTAAGAACGATATATTTCCATACAGAAGGTCCGAGGTTCGAATCCCGGCCGAGTAAAACCAATGACTTACAACTAGCTACCTGGTTTGACGCTTGGTTTGATGCTTGGCAGGACTAGGATAGGGCAACGACTGATTTGCTCAGTGTCAGGATAATGTGACTGAGGGGGAGATTGGGTCATGGTGCCAGTGGCCTGGTTTTCCAGTGGGGCAGCACTATAAAGTCGCCATCATTGTACACTGCCACAAGTCCCGACCTTAGATGTTGCTAGGACATAAAACCCCAACAAACAAAGAACCAACAAATCCTCTCTCCCCTCTCTCCCCTCTCATTCTCCCCTCTCATTCTCCCCTCTCATTCTCCCCTCTCATTCTCCCCTCTCTTCCCCTCTCTCTCCTCTCTCCTCTCTCTCCCCCTCTCTTCCCTCTCTCCCCTCTTCGCCACTCTCCCCACCACCCTATCCGGGGTGGGTGGTGTGGACGCCTCTTAGTCTTACAGCCGTACCGGTGTCCACTAAATCAAGTTTAATATAGGCTCTGAGTCTGAGACGGGGATAAATGTTGGGGCTGTGACGACATTAGCCGTGGTGCGCCTTACCAATGAGACCACTCGGGCATGAACTTAGCTTTTTGTGCACCTTGGACCCCACCCCCCCCCCCCCCCTATGTACACGTAGGTTTGCAGCTACACATCTAAACAAAACAGAGCGACAGTTGGCGTTGGCGTTGGCGTTGGCGTTATTTCCTCGCCGACTGTCAATCCGACTGTTAATCTATGAGTGGTAATGCAATACTCTTATGGAATTACGGAATGATTTTTTCTTGTTAATGTAATTGTCAATGTAATTGTCAGACAATTTTAATGTAATTATAAAATAGTTTAACGTGATGATGAAATGATTGCTAAATTACCCCCATGTAAAAACATCGTTGAAAATGTCCTCTATAAGTATCTAAGGGTGCTTGCAATTTTATTTCGATTTGCTAATCTCAAAGATTTGCACACACACAAAATCTAAACGCACACCACAACTGCTTCTTCTCTTCTTCTTCTTCTTCTTCTTCTTCTTCTTTTCTTCTTCTTCTTCTTAATATTATTATTATTATTATTATTATTATTATTATTCAGGAATCATCATGGTTGGACAAAATTGGATTTGCAAAAAAAAGAAAAATCTAAGCAAAGACCCCACAAATGCCTATTCTTATTATTCTCCATTGGGAGTCATCATTGTTGGACAATTTCCCTGTCACATAACTAGTTTCAGACCTCTATTATGTTTATGCTCTGTGTCCATGCTGCTGCTATGTGAGAAATTCCCGCTTTCAGCCACATATTCTATTAATAACACGGGCGTGTGAGTGGTTTTCTTTTGAGTTCTGTGATTAGTGTAGATACCCAGCTGACAATTACGGCGTTTTGCCCTGGCCTCTGTAATGAGTGCAATTACAACGAGTTTAAAGGAGTCGGGGTGGCAGGCAACATTTGAAAGAAAACACCGATTCCATTAAATGTCAGTGCATACGATCTATTTCTAACCTCATCATTACTGGGTTCATACACATGTGTCTTTTAGCTAGAAAGCGACTTATTTTTTACTTTATTTTATTTTAAAATGTTGTGTGTGCTGGCGCCTGGTGAGCATTTTGTTGATGTTGTAAATATAGTTTATTCATTGAATAAAGTCTTTTGTCAGCGCCGTGCCACTGGTCTTTGCAGTGCGCTTTGTGCTGGGTAAAATTGAATAAATGGGATAATTCTGCTTGGGTCACGTAGATCAGATCGGGGATTACCCCAACTAAAGCACTGTTATAATTAATTATTTACCACTGCCCGCTGGCTTTCATTAAGGGGTTTTGCTGGCATGGTTAACCGCTGTTAGCGTCTGTGGGACGACGTTTGACTTAATGCCCAGCGATGCGCCACGGGGCAGGTTAAAAATAGATTGTTTGTTTGTTTGTTGTTGTTTTACGTCCTAGCAACATCTAAGGTCATATCAGGACGGGTACCGACTTGTGACAGTGCATACTCATGGCAACTTTTATAGTGCTGTCCCACTGGGAAACAGGCCGCCAGCACCATGACCTGGTATCCCACTCAGTCACATTATCCTGACACTGAGCACACCATCCTTGACCTATCCTAATAATGCCGAGCACATGGCTAGGAAGCGACAAGTATCACTTTTTAAGTCATTGGTTTGGCTCGACCAGGGTTCGAACCCACGACCCCGCGATCTACCAGCACGGGAGACGGACGCTCTAACTCATTCGGCCATGCCGTCTGGTTTTAAAAGTAGATCAGTGTCCTTAATCACGGTAGTGCTTTCCTCGGTACCCTATCACAGCCAGATGGGATATCAGCGTAAACAACCAAAATGTACCACCTTTACGCTAAAATGTGTCCCTTTCGAAGAATCGCCGACGTATACACTTTTGCAAATAATATTAAAGTTTTGCAAATAATATTAAAGTTTTTGAGTGTTGCGCCTCTAAAAAAAAAGAAGAAAAATAATGTATTATGTTGATTTGTTCCTGCAACTTTTATTTTTAAAGGCTAACTTTGGAGCTATTTGGAGTGCTAAATTAATTTTCGTCTGCTTTTCTATTAAATTGACTTAGTTTGTTGGGGTTTTGCGTCCTAGCAACATCTAATTTCATATCAAGACGGATACCGACTTGTGACAGCTACTGCGCACTCAGAGATGTTAAACCACTGTATGAGCCTCAATAGCCGATGTTTACTGTTTGTGCTGGGGGTCGTTAAACAAACAAACAAACAAATTCAGTATCAGGATAATGTGACTGAGTGGGTTATGGCCTTGGCGGTCCGGTCTATCAGTGGGGCAGCACTATAAAGTCACCATGCGTACGCAGTCATGACCGTATGTGTTACTAGGATGTAGAACGCTCTAACAAACAAACAAGAGCAAGTATGAAATGTTTATTTGACACTCTTAGTTTTATCGTTTTTAAAGCACATTGGACTGTTTAACCGGTTTTAAGACATTTTGATGGCATTGTATAGCCCTTAGTGTGCTGATATGCCGTTAAGCATTTATTCATTCATTCAAACAAACAAGCAAACAAATCTGGCAGATGCAAGTTGGTACTGATCCATCTATTTGCCGAAATAGTTTATGCCCATTGCTTTATCTTTCCTCTTTTTTTTTCTTTTTAAAAATTCTTTCATCTATTTTATTTAATTATATAATTGTGAGCTTTTAAAAATTCATAAGCATCTTTTGACACATAATTGATTGTATGCTTTTACATTATATGGCCTATGCTGCCGACACAGCGTAAAGCAACCACCAATCAATCAATCAATCAACATTATATGTAAAGGCGATGGTTGAATAAAAAAACAAACAATTCTCGCCGTGAATATGGCCTATGCTACCGACACTGCCTAAAGAAACCACCAATCAATCAATCTGAGCGTTTCGGCAAACTCTGTGTTTCTTGATTATTTAGATGTCATTCCTAGTGTGGGGGGTGTGGGTGTGTTTGTGTTTTTAATGGCAGTGTGCCTTTGTTCTGCAGCCAAGCTGCGCGCGCATACACGATGTTAGTAAACATTGAAATAGGTCTATGGAACACGTGATAAGAATGCACATGCAAAGGTGGTTCAAGGATGTGGTGGGACACGGGTTGGGTGGTGGTGGGGGGGGGGGGTGGAGTCTAGTATGGTCGAGACTGTAGTTTCGTTGGGTGTACAGATTCGGGGGCCCTATGGAGCTGCTCACCATAGTCACAGAGCTGCTCACAATAGTCATGGAGCTGCTCACAATAGTCACGGAGCTGCTGCCATCGGTGGGAGATGTAGGTAGGTATTTCTTTTTTTGGAATATAACATTCTGGGAACGGATTGGTGCCATAGGCCCATGGCACTAAGGTTTTTAACAAAATATTATTTTGCAGAAAGGTTAATTTGATTTATATCTATCGAATTGACCAAGTAGCATCGAATATCCAACATCACGTATACATCGATATATGATTGACATTGTCTCAATGGCAGAAATTTCAAAGCATCAAACTGCAAATTTTAATCGACGAATGTTTAAAATATTCTTTGAAATTACACAATTTGATTAATTATGTCTATAGAAATGACCAAAGCAGCATTGGATATCAAATATCACATATACATTACTATATGACATCATCCCGATGGCAGAAGGTCAACACCATCAGACTGTGCAATTTTAATCAAAGAATGTTCGCCCACATTGTATTACAACCGCAGTCAATCTGTGAGTGAGGAAAAACTGTTATTTCATGGTAGTCCTCCTCACGCCTATCTGCATAGTTCGATGAAAGCAGCACCACAATATTTAGTTAGATTTGATCCTACATATTCAACTCTCATATACCATTTGTGATTTTATCACAGTTGTATGCTCTTTTGGCATCCATTTCATGGGTGAGAAAAGCCCCAGTCCAGCATTTCTGTGTTCGTGGAGTAATTACTTTTGCATGTTTTTAGTTGAAATATTTCCTAAGTTAGGTGCTTAAAATATAAGTTACCTCAAACTAAAGTAAAGTAGATTATAATAATGTGACTGCGTGGGATATCAGGTTATGATGCTGGTGGCATGGTCTCCCAGTGGGGCTGCACTATAAAGTCGCTATGAGTGCGCACTGTCACAAGACTGTACCCGTCCTGATATGAACATAAAACTCCAACAACCAACCAACAGATCATCAAAGGTTGAAACAACGGTTTGTGGCATTGTTAGTACAAAGGCCCTTCTCCCGCGCCACCCCTACCACGGGAAGCCCTGTGGGGTGATCCGGCCGGTAGCGCCGCTGCCCTTTGGAACGGGGGCTTTTCGTAAACACTGGCACCGTCAAAATGAGCTGCTCATGACGTATTTATGAGTTGCTCAGCAGTTGTCAGCGATTCTGAGTCCCTTCAAAGCGCCGAGGTAAATGGCCATGTTGACCTGCAAACTGGTGGTACACACCAACCAGGCAATAGTTAAGCCATCTTTAGAACACTGTCATATTCCCCACTCTGATCTGAAACCTACCATTCAAAAATACATTTGGAACCTATGGCAGATCGAATGGGATGAACACCCAGACAACAAACTCCATAGAATTACCCCCTCCGTGAACGGACTGCCGCAGAGTCGTCTGGAAGGGCGACACGACCAGGTTGTTTTAACAAGATGCCATATTGGCCACTCGTGGCTAACACACGTTTTTCTGCTCAAGGGGGAGCCTCCCCCTGAATGTATTGGATGTCAGTCCCCACTGACATTAAAACACATTTTATTAAACTGTGTGGATTTCATGGCCCTGCGCCAACAATTTTACACTGCAAACAACATGCAAGACCTTTTTACTAAAGTAAAACAAGAAAAGATTTTAGCCTTTTTGAGGGCAGCTGGTTTGTACCAACTCATATAGGTTTTTAAACAAATTTCATCAGTGAATAATACTATCATTTAGACTTTTATTTAGCTATATGATTGTGAGTTTACAAAATTCATGAGTGTCCATTGACACAACATTGATTGTATGCTTTTACATGTAAAAGCGATGGTTTGAACAAAAACAAACATTTCTCGCCGTGAATATGGCCTATGCTGCCGACACGGCGTAAAGCAACCACCAATCAATCAATCAATTAGTTTTGCTACATGCCAACCCCGAAATAAACAAGCGGGAATCTTTTTAAAGCCTTAAATGACGCGAACACACGGGGGAGTAAAAGACTTTTTATTAAAGTCACTAAGGTTAAAAGTATTACATAAACAAATGCACAATGTTAATGAAGTAACAAATCAACCTGATGCGCGCGCGCGTGCTGCCCCAATGGGCGTAAGGGGTGCTAAGATAAAGTAATAATAATATGTAATGATGTGTAAGTTCATTTGCCAATGACTAAGTCAATATGCTGGGTGTTGAACCCGGTACCTGCGGGGAGCGGCCGCAGCCGGCCCGCTGTGTGGCGGGCGGCGTGCCCTCCCCCCCCCCTCACGCGCCCAGTGTCCCAAGTCCCAGCAGGCAGTAGTGGTAGTGGCATGGTGCGCCCGGCGTTTTTTAAGTGCGAGGCAAAGCCGCGCCCAGGGCGCTGGTGGTGCGCGCGATTCCCGCGGTATCAGCGATGACGTAGGCTGTGTAGGCGTTGGAGACCCAGCCGCCGAGTTCGCGGATGGTCGCTTCCGGCGCGCCCGCGTTGAAGAGGGCGCAGGATCCGCCGCGCCGGAAGCTGTGGGATCCGTAGTCCGCGGTGACATGCCCCGCTCGCTGGAGCGCGCCACGGATGATCGCCCAGAAACTGGCGGCGGTCAGGGGGGTCCTCCCCCGCCAGAGCAGCGGCCCCGCGGGGGGGGCAACCGGCGTGAGGGCGCATGCATTGAACAAGGCTTGCGTGGGGCAGAGGGGGTGTGCGGGCATGCGCGGCAGGGTGATGACACGCGCGGGGCCGCGATATTGGTTGGTTTTGGACCAACGGATGGTTAGCCCAACCCCGGTGCGCGAAAAGCGCGCGTCAGATCGGCGCAGGTGCCGTGACGCGTCAAAGGACCCCACGGTGGTGGGGATGAGGTTTGACCTCCTTAAGAGCCCATAGAACATGGCTAATGCTGCTGCCCAGGCGGCCGCGTGGGCGGGGTCCGTAATGTCAATGCTGCGCAGTATGGCGTGGAGCATTTCCGGTGTGATGGGCGCTTTCCGGCGCACCGCGCTCCCGCGTTCGCGGCGTATGCCGCGGAGCGTCATGGTCAGGGGGTGGTCGCCCTGGAGCGGGTTAGGGAGGCCCCCCTCCTGGTGGATTATTCTCACGATGTTGAGGTATTGGCGCACGGAGGCATAGCATAGTCGCCGCGCCAGGTGGGCGGCGTAACGGCAGAGGTGGGTGGAAGTGGCGGGGGCCGGGGGGCACCCAGCCATGCGCAAAAACGCAAGTATGCGGCCCTATGCGATCTATATGCCCTGCGGGTGTTGGGGGCGTGCGCAGATTCCTGGTATTGCGCCACCTCTCGGTTGAGAGCTGCGAGGTCCATGCTAGCGCGGGGAGTGGTTGGCACCGAATGGGGCGCAGGGAGGTCCCGGTGGGGGGGCCCGGCGGCCGTCTGTGATGGTGCGGCCCAGGGCCGCGCGCAGGCGCTCGGGGCCCCCCGGGGAGCATGAGCCGGATGGCTGCGTCGGCTACCACATTGCGCACCCCGGGGTAGTATAAGGCGCGGATTTTGAAGTTGTAAGTTACCGACATGTAATAAATTTGTCTGAGGTACCCCATGGTGAAGGGGTCCTTTGCGGTGCCCCGGTTTATGATGGCCGCCGCTGCCTGGTTGTCGGTGTGCACATACACGCGTTTGTGCGCCCAGGTGTGCGCCCAGAGGTGCGCAGCTGGCAAGAGGCTTAATACCTCTTTATAGTTTATAGATAGGGCCTCTGTGCCGGGCCAGTCGCTGAACGCGACCGTGAACCAGTCGCCATTGTGGTAACCGCCAGCTCCATCCAGGCACGCGTCGGTTGAGATGGGGGTGCGCCCATTGTGCTGGCGGGCGAATAGGCACCACCAGCGGAGATCCTCGCGCATGGCGGGGGTGACTCGGGCGCGGTGGGAGGGGCGCACGAGGGCGCCCATTACATCCAGCAACCTGCGCAGGTGGGTGCGCCCCCCGTATATTACCTGGGCGGCCCAGCTTAATTTTCCGCATATCGACTGGATCTCTTTTTTTGTGAAACTGCGGCGCTGCGCGGCTGATTCGGCCTCAGCTATGAGTGCGCTGAGTTTTGCGGGCGGTAGCCCGAGAGTGAACGTGACTGTGTCTATGGCCACGCCTAGGAAAGTTATGGCTGTGCTTGGCCCGACAATTTTGTTGTAATTGATGGCGAACCCCAGCTCGCGCAGGAGAGCCATGAGTTCGCTCATGAGGCGACGACAGCCGTTGCGGTGGGGGTGGGTGACGAAAAAATCGTCGCAATAGACCAGCACATGGTCACCCCACCCCCGTGCGCGCATGATACCGACAGCCGCCTGCGTGAGCTGGTTGAACGTTATAGCGCTCAACCGCGCGCCGAACATCAGTCGGGTATCCTGGAGGTATGTGGGGGAGCTGTCCCCTGCAAAAGTCCACTGTAAACCTGCATAAGGATAATCAGCGGGGTGGATTTTAACACTGCGGTAGGCGCTGGCCAGGTCTATCTTTCCCATGTATCCGCCGTGTTGGAGGAGGGCAGCGGCCTCCTCCACGGTGGAGCAGCTGTAGCCGTCGCCTTCCGCGTAGTCGTTAAGGGCGCTGCCGTGCGGGCGGGAGGCGTCGTGGATCAGACGGATCCCGCCCCCTTCCTTGGGTATAGCACCTAGAGCACTCGTGATGTGCGCGGGGCCGTTGCGGTTTATGTAGCGGCCGTTGCTGATCTCCAGCCGTATTTGCGTTTCCACCGCGTCCCGCGCCTCCGGGCGCGTGGCCGAAGGGTGGTTGGGCTGTCGGGAGGGCCCGCCCGTCACGGGCGCACTGGTGACGCGGAAACCCCCCCGCACCCCGGCGATGATGCACGCGCGGTCCGGGGTGTCGGGGGGGAGCAGCCTCTCCCAGGCGTCCGGGAGGAGGGCGCCCCCCAGACAGCCCTATTCCTTCTTGACGTGCTCATATTTGCAGGGGGAGTATGGGCACTTCCCCGTGTTGGCGAACAGCCTGCATATTGTTTTGTCGGCGGCGGCGGCGCCTGCTGCGTCTGAGCGCCCTCCCCTGGCGTAGTAGTGGCCGGCGCCGGGGGTGCCCTGGGTTCCGCGCCCTTTTTGCATGGGGGGGGGGCGCTGCCTGGGGACCAATAGCTGCATCTCCAGGTAGGTCGCCGCCGTGCCCCAGGCAGAGCCGTGCTCGGCCTGCACCTCCCGGTACTGAGTGTCATACTCGATCACTGACTGCCACTCAAATTTTGCCGCCAGGTTGTGGATGCTCGCGGTGTATGCGAGGTAGTACTCCACGTCCTCCCTTTGTACCTGGCCAAGCTGCAGGAGGTGCGCGAATAAGCACTGGTTTGCAGGGCCCCACTCGCCCTGCGTGAGGTAAACACAGGCGCAACTATCCTCCTCGGTTTTGAAGTGCACCTGCCCTGTGGGGGGGTCCAGCACCTGCAGATACTCTTTCCTCTTCTTTGCAATCCTGTCGCGCACCGTGCGCGGCAGATAGTCTATGATACGGAGCGCTTTGTTGGATTTTGCTCGTATGGTGAGGCTATGGCGAGGGTCCGGGCTGGCGCCAGTCCGGCTCGGCTGGTCCGCGGGGGGTGGGGGAGGCGGTATGTAGCCGACTGCGCCCGAGGGGCGGGTGCGCTCGGGCGTCTCGACTGTCTCGCCCCTAGCCCGCCCCAGTACCTTGCTGGCTGCTGTCGACGACCACAGTTGGTCGAAAGCCACCCCCGCCTCCAATATGGCGTGGCGCTCCTGCTTGGCCTTTTCTTGGCTGATGTCGGCTGCTGCTCGGTCGGCTTGGCCGGGGGTGGGCTGGCTGTCCTCCCCCGGGCTTGAGGGGGCGCTAGGCCTGAAGTCCTCGTTGCCGATCCCGCTGAGCGCTACCCGGAGGAGGGCGCGCTGGCCGCGCGATATGTCGAGGGCCGCGAAATCCGACTTGTCCACCGTGCGCAGTGCGGCGATGGTGGTCACGTCCTCTTGTGCCATAACGCCGGTAGTTTTCCTGCTGAGCCCCGCTAGGGTGGCCCAGTCTAAAAACTTGAACTCGTCCTCTGCCATCAGGGCAGCAGCCAGGCTGGGGGAGGGACGAGGCATGCACATCCGAGCGGTTGCTGAGCAGCTCGGGATGCGTGGTGGCAGGGCGCGCGCGGCCAGAAGAGTGAGGGCAGTTAGGGGAGCCGGGAGGTGCCCCGGCTCGCTCCCCTCCCCCCGCCTCCTGCGGGTGGGGGGGGGCGCGTTTTCCTTTCGCCGTTTCCCCTGCGGCGCGTTTTCCTTGCGCCGACCCCGGCACTGGGGGTCGGATTTCCTCCCCCCCGCCTATCTTAACGAGGCCGACAAGGTCATTAGTCCTGGGCTATCGCCCGGCGCGGCGACCTCCGTGTTGCGCATTTAAACCCCAACGGCGAGCCGTTGGGCATAAAAATTGCCGAGAATTATTTTACCGTCAACCATTACTTGAATTATAATAATAGTAGTAGTTGTAGTAGTAATAATAATAATAATTTTGAAGAATCATAAAAAGAGATGAACCTTCTTGAATAAAATGATTTTGAAAATAAGATGTGGAATGTAACCATTACCAGATAACATCATTCCAATTTAGGCATCTTTTTGTCTTTACAGTCGAGGGGACATTCTCATGGTCTGTTTCATATATGATCAATAACTATATGTTGCACCGTTGTAATTATTAAGTGTGGCAGCTTGTCCTTGCCTTATCATCCTATTATGCCAAGTACCAGAGTATGTAGCAACAAGCATCAATTGTGTTTTTCATTGGGTTGACTCTGTCAGGTTCGAAACCACGCATCAGCTAAGGTCATGTCAGGACGGGTACCGACTTGAGACTGCTCATCCATGGAGACTGTCTTGGCACCATGATATCCCACTCAGTTCCATTCTGATACTGTTCAAACCGGTCCTAGTACAGAATAACCCTGTTAAACCAAACTTGAAGGGACCCTAGACAATTGTTTGGATTAACAGATCATTGGTTTAACCAAGCTTTGGCTTTGACTTTGAGTAAGCGTGTAATATACAATGTATGTGGACACTTTGATTGTTTTTTTAATGTATATACAGTATAACCTCATTAAACCAAGCTCAGTTAAACCAAATGATTGGTTAATCCAAACTTTTTTCAGCGGCCTGGCAAAATACTGCCATTTATCATATAAAAATGTTGGTGGGGTCTCTGATGACCTTAAGACGACATGAACGTTTGGTTTAACCATACCAGAGTGGCTTGGGGTCCGACAATTTTGTTTGGATTAACCGATAATTTTGATTAACCGACTTTAGTTTCACCAACTTTTGATATGATAAATGGTAGTATTTTGCCAGGCCGCTGAAAAAAGTTCGGATTAACCGATCGTTTGGTTTAACCGAGCTTGGTTTAACGGGGTTATACTGTAATACCAACTGCCAAGCTAGGTACCGGTACGTGTAACTCTGCCGGGATCGGAACCCACGACCTCCCGCACGGGAATCCAACCAGCGCTATCCGTGTTCGGTCAACTGTGGCAAGCAGCCGAATGCTAAATAAATGAAAATACATGATTAACTTAGTATTTTAATGTGGTGTTATATTCCTTATTTACACTATTTAATACCCACCACCCCTCAAGTATTAGATCGAATCTATTTTTCTGGTACAATATTCAGTAGTAAACATCTGTTTGTGGTAGTGTATTTGGGCGGTGGCTGCTGCTGGAGTGGTGATAGCGCCCCGGGGCCTTGCCAATGTGACCGGACCAGTAGGACTAGGAGCGCCAGTTCCGGTTAGCGAGGGATAATGGAATGAGGAATACTAGTTCCCTGTGATTGAAATTTCCCTCCCTTAAAGCTGCTTAGTCCGAAGAAGCATCACATTTTCAAAACCAAAGCAATTATCTGGAATTGATTCTACATATCTAACTTAGATACTGATGCATGTACCTTTTCAAAGCAGAAGACCAGCCAGAATGCATACCATGTGGAGTGCCTCTGACTGTGAAACATATATTGATTGAATGCATTGACTTTGCAAATGTTCGAGCACAGTATTTTAATGTAGTAAGTATGAAATGTTTATTTGACACTGTTAGTACTGCCTTAGTTTTATCGTTTTTAAAGCACATTGGACTGTTTGACCGGTTTTAAGACATTTTGATGGCATTGTATAGCCCTTAGTGTGCTGATATGCCGTTAAGCATTTATTCATTCATTCTGATGCATGTATTAAACATTTGTTGCCACATAGCAGGGAATACTGAGGCAATGTAATATAACATGTTACTGCTAAAGCCTATGGTGTCAGAGTTTTGGCAAGCTTGCCAAAACTAATTTGACATGATTGCACTTCAAATATATCAAGACATAACTGTTTAAAATAAACAGCACTTGAAGCTAAAGTAAAGTCAATTATAATGGTCAGGTTAATCTATTTATCTAAAAAAAATTACAGAAACTCAACACCATTGGACTATGCAACTTTAATCAATGAATGTAACAAAAAAACCTACCTTTTTAATAATAAAAAAACAACGTGTTCGCACAGTCTCCTAAAATTGTTAGTGGAAGTTTACGTCCTGGCAACATCTAAGGTCATATCAGGAATTGTACGGACTTTTGACAGTGCGCACTCATGGCAACTTAATAGTGCTACCCAGTCGGAAACCATGCCGCCAGCACCACGACCCACTCAGGCACATTATCTTGACACTGAGCTAACCAGTCCCCTAAAATGGTTTACGTTCATATAGTCAAAAGAAAAAGACGAAAATGTTGTCCTATTTTCGCGAATTAACAGCACCGCAGTTGCTTTACGTTGTCTGGAGGAGGGCTCTTATTTAGCTATGTGCTTCAGCAGGTGAAGAGTAGTTCTTTTGAGCACTAAAAAAAAGCCATACAACATGTAGCTGTTGTATTGACTCAATGCTGGCAAGGAGCAACTCCTTCGCCTCTGTGTGACCCTTTGACCTTCAGAATGCGGAACCCACCACAACTCGCTTAGATGGTGTGGGTGTTGGCTGGTTGTTTAAATTGTGCATCCTAGCACCACCTTCAGGCTACATTCCTTACACGCGGTATGCGGCATGCGAATGTGAATGTGGCAAAGAATGGAAAAGCATCTAAGTGAATGGGGGTGCTTCCATGCCTCCGATTGCGAATGCGCCAACTGAATCGGTCCCTGTAGCCATCGGTGCGAATGCGAATGCTGGTGCGTTTGCCATAGAAACCAATACCATTCCTTCACAAATTGGGAGGAAAAACCCCAACAAATGTTGGGGGTTATATCTACGCCGCATATACAACATTCGCATGCCACATACCTCGTGTAAGGAATCCTAGCTTAAGGTTATATCAGGACGGGTACCGACTTGTGACAGTGCGCGCTCATCATGGCGACTTGATAGTGTTGTCCCACTGGGAACTCAGGCTGCCAAACAGTCCTTGCCCTATCCTTATTAATGCTGAGTGCCAAGCTAGGAAGCGACAAGTATACATTTTGTACGGCAATGGTTTGACTCGACCGGGAATCGAACTCCCGATCTCCCACACTCTACCGATTCGGCCATCGCTTCCGGTCGGGTGTGGGTGTGCATAGATCCTTGTAGCAGTTAAGCGGCTTTACCGTCGTATTTAGCAGTCACGCACGAACACGGGGGGGAAAGCCCCCTCCCCCCCCCCCCTCCCAATTTACTTCCCAGTAGCTAGTTTTACCTGTCCAAATTGCGCGCAGTGGTTTTACACTCTGAGGGGTGGAAGCAGTCATGCTATGTCGGTGGGTGGAGTAAGCAGCTTGCGCATTTTAGGGAGGGTTTGGGGGGGGGGGGGGGTAAAGAAAATTGATGCAGTCGGTTGGAATGAATGTGTGTATCGACATTTCATTTCAAAGTTTAAATTATATATATATATATACTTATGAAATTGATTCTTGTCACTACATAGTTTGGTGCTTGGCATTAATAGGATAGGGCACAGACTGGTTTGCTCAATATCAGGATAATGTGACTTAGTGGGAAATTGGGTAATACTATAGTACCGGTAGCCTGGTCTTCCAGTGGGCAGCACTATAAACGCGCCATGAGTGCGCTCAGAAGAAGACATGCTTTATTTTGTGTAAGCATTCACATAAATAAGTATCTTTCTGTGCGTCGAGTCTTTTGAATATATATATAACGCCTGATAACGCCCGGGCGGTGCATTTGGTGTTAATTCACCGAGGCCTCGCATGCGGGAGATTGGGAGTTCGGTTCCGGAGTCAAAGAATAACGCGACTGGGTGGGATATCAGGTCATGGTGCTGGCGGCCTGGTGTCCCAGTGAGGCAGCGCTATACAGTCGCCATCAGTGCACACTGTCACAAGTCGGTACCCGTCCTTCTATGACCGTAGATGTTGCCAGGACGTAAAACTCCAACAAACCAACCAACCTGATAACGGCCCGGTGCATTTGGTTTAATTCACAGAGAAATATATTTCCCAACGCTTTCCATACGTACACCTAACTGATTGTATGCTTTTACATTATATGTAAAGGCGATGGTTGAATAAAAAACAAACAATTCTCGCCGTGAATATGGCCTATGCTGCCGACACGGCGTAAAGAAACCACCAATCAATCAATCAATCAAACGTACACCTTTATGGCCAGTGTACATTTCCTTCTTTTTAAAATTTAAATTTTATATATATGTGTATTGTAAACATGCTTGGTGTTGGCATGGGCGGTGAGTGCAGTTATGCATCAATCACACCGGAGACAACAGACTGTGTACACATTGACCAACGGGGCGAACCTCTGTTTACACAAGCATGGCTTCACGTGTCCGCTTGGGCACTGTGGCAGGTGGGCAACACCTTGTAAGTCTGTGCGTCATGCCTCACGTAATACGGCTTTGCGCTCTGACCTCTGACCTCACTCAGGGGCGGTGGGTGGGAGGGTGGGTGGGCGTGGTCTAGGCACTCAGTTTGGCGCCTGTTTCATTGTTCCCTGTCGATTGTCCAGGCACGGGCAAATTGCACGTGGTACAAAGCCCCACAATGAGTCCAAATGAGCTACTTGTATGTATATAGGGGCGAGCCAGTTTGGAATTAATTTTTTTGTTTTGTTTTTGTAATTTGTATATATATATTTGTTTTTATAGCTGGCAGGCTTGTGTTGTTTTTGTAATTGGTATTTTAAATGGACGGGTGTCAGGATCAATAATTTCGAAAATACAATGGGAATGCAATAATCGCCATTCTTGCCCACCACTGCTTTTGTGTTGTAAAATAGACAGCATGGTTTTGAAACCATATTGCTTAATGCCCTGGGCCCGTATGCATGAATCGGAGTTAGGCTTAGCTAGGAGCCAACTCTGGGACAGCTATCCGCGGCTAGGAGGGCCTTGGTTAATTAGGTCAAGCCATATGCATAAATGTACTAGCCAGTGCCGATGACTAACCGTGAAGTTATTTATAGATTTGGGAACTCCCTCGTCGACAATATGAATAACGCCGCCAATGCGGCGGCGGCGTTAATATCGGTTCGAATTTAGGGTTAAATTGATAAGATTTCACTTATTGCATATGTAATTCTGTTAAATATGACAGTATTGAATAGATTTGGGCGTAATATATTGCCGCCGATTCGGCGGCGATGGTGGTGGCCATGTTTATTTGACGTTGGACAGTATGGATATTGACGTCGCTGCGGCGGTTTGTTTACTTTACATTCGTCGATTCGAAAATATTAATATCGCCGCAGTGTTAATATTGCTTCGCATTTAGGGTTAAATTGATCAAATTTCACTTATTGTGTGTGTAATTCTGTTAAATATGACAGCATTGAATAGATTGAGACCCTCACACGCACACTAACCGGCGCGGCTAGCAGTTAAACCTGACTTGTAGTCAGGGTAACTTAGCCTACGCTACGGTCGGTGGTTAGCACTGGCACCGGCTCATGCATGCGGATTTTCTACCGTTAGCCGTGTGGTGCCAAAATAGTCGCGGTTAGGGTCCTAGCACCGGCCCATGCATACGGGCCCTGAGGTTTGATCTAGTTATAATTTCATTGACCCTCTACAGAGAGCGCTTAGTAAGACTCTTCTTTTTAGTTTTCTTCTATTATTATTATTATCATTATTATTATTAGTCATTATTCGCCATTAACCACATGCCCAATCCAATTCATGTTAAATTTACACAAACGGATCGTTTTATGTTTCGACCATATTTGAATATACTTAACAGGTTGATTATTATAATCTATCTTACTTCAGCATTGAGTAACTTAAAAAGTGATTAAAAATGGAGACATCTGAAGTGAAAACATTTAACATAATGTTGGCGTGCATGTCGAAATGCTGGTCGTCATTGGCCTATTTGACTTACACTAGTAACATGCTCTTTTAAATTGACTGAATATTCCTTCTGTGCAACAATACATATTTAATAAGCAAACCATTAGGTCCCGTCCTGGTATGACCTTAGATGTTGCTAGGACGTAAAACAACAACAAACAAACAATCTAACTTGGATCAAATGTATGTAAGCAGTTTTGGTTTCTAAAAAAATAGTATGCCTTCATCGGATTATACAACAATAATTCTAGGCAATCAAATCAAAATAATTTAGCAGTATTTTAGCTTAGTCTTTTTTTCTGTTTGTGTGTGTGTGATGCATTTATGTACCCTTCTCACTACTCATGGGGCGGGGGGGGGGCGATTCAGTGGGGGCGGGGGGGGGGGCGGTGGACAACTTCGAATCAGTGTTTCTTAACTGGTCTGCACTAGGAAGTGAACCAGTGACCCGAGACAAGGTCACCAGGGCTCCTGTCACTTTCACAGAAAGGGCGTGGGGTTGGTGTGGGGGGGGGGGGCGGGGGCGGGGGTGTCCTTGATAGGAATCCCTGATGCAGGGGTAGGACGTCATTATCACAGCCCACCTATCGGCCTCACCGGGGCATGAACGCCTAATGGCGGCAAATTAAGCACTCATCGCAGACGACAAAGGGTTAATGGTTCGGCGCGCGCCTGGCGTGAATGGGGGTGGGTGGGTGAGATTGGTGATCGATGGGGTGACTGGAACAAGGGTCAACATGTGTGGGTAGAGTTGGGGAGATGGGTAGGAGATGTGGCAGCTAATGTAGGAGGATGTTGTGGGATGAGAGTGGTTATATGTGGGTGCCCGTGTGTTACATGGATCGATCGTTGGTGTTACATTGTGGGGTTTTGTTTCTTTGTTTAATATAATTGTATAATTTATTCATTTGTATTAAGGGTTTTCTGTTGTTTTTGTGTGTAATAATAAATAATTCTAAAAAAAATGAAATGTCAGTTGGTTTTACGTCTAGTCATCTAAGGTCATATCAGGTTGGGTATCGACTTGTGACAGTGCGCACTCATAGTTACTTTATAGTGCTGCCCCACTGGGAAACCAGGCCGCCAGTGCCATGACCTGATATCTCACTCCGTCACATTATCCTGAAACTGAGCCAACCAGTCATTGCCCTATCCTAATAATTTGGAACGCCTGGCTAGGAAGTAACAAGTATCAATTTTTATGTCATTCATTTGACTCAACCAGGGTTCCAATTCCACGATCTAGTCTATAAATGTTGGGACACTGGTCTTCAATCCGTCCATCATGCTAATATTGCTGATATTATGTACGCACGAACCAGATATCGAGTTAATATTAAAGGACATTAAAGAAAGTAAGAAACAAACGAAGTAAGAAAGATAGGAAATATGGAAAGAACGAGAGAGAAAAGAAGGAAAGAAAGATAGAAAAAAGAAGGGAATATAAAAAAAACTATGAAAAATAAAATCAACAAGCAAACAAACAAACAAAGAAAAAGAAGAAGAAACAATAAGTCAAGTCCGAGGTTGAAGGACACCTGGCTGTCCTCAGGTGTGAAAATCAAGTGTGATTAAAGCTCAGCCCCCAGTCCCCCCCCCACCCACCCACCCATACCCGGACTAGCCCCGGTTCATAAGCCGGATCACCCACGGACCAATCCCCCGGACAGCCATGGACAGCCCCGGTCGATTTCGCATATCTATGGACAGCCCATGGACTACAAGCACAGATCACCCCGGATTGAGCCGGACGATCCCCGATAACCCTGGACGACCCCGGTGTAGCCACGGATTAGTCCCGGACTGCCTCGGAGTAGACACGGACAAGCTACTGACACCCCGGACTAGCCACGGATTACAGTACTCCCCGGATCGCCCCGGATGTTTTAAA
Source organism: Branchipolynoe longqiensis (assembly GCA_030323885.1). Classification (NCBI taxonomy): domain Eukaryota; kingdom Metazoa; phylum Annelida; class Polychaeta; order Phyllodocida; family Polynoidae; genus Branchipolynoe; species Branchipolynoe longqiensis. The sequence goes on along the minus strand of JASIRB010001794.1, from coordinate 8,268 downwards.
ATTTTAAAACATCTGGGGGCCGACCCCAGACCATCCCGGACCACCAAGGACCAGCCAAGGATGACTCACGTATTTGCCACAGATGAACCTGGATCACTCCGGACCACGCCAGATTCATGGTCCGGGGTGGTCAGGGGCCTGATCTGGGAAGGTGTGTGACTGGGGCTTAATTGTAGATGATGTTGGGGCTGACAGGTGACCATAATTGTGCTGCACCGATGTTAGATGTATCATGACCTGTTACCGCTCAGAGTCCAGCATCATCGGTTAGGGGGCTGCAATAGTGATGTGTGATGAGTGAAGAGATGACCATGTGTTAAAGTTGCACAGTCCGATGGTTTTGAGTTTCTCTCATTTTTTTAGTTAAAAATATTAGATTGTTCATTATAATCTACCTTACTTTAGTTTGAAGTAACTTTTATTTTAAATCGCTAACTTTTGAGATATTTGAAATGGAAACATGCTAAATTAATTTTGGCAAGCTTGCCAAAACTCTATCACCATAGGCTTCTGCAGTAACAGGTTATATCAATTGACTAGGTATTCCCTTATATGTGATGACAAATGTTTAATAAGTGCACCAGCATCTAAGGTAGATATGTAGAATCAAATCTAGATAATTGTTTTGGTTTTGAAAATGTTATGTTTTCATTGGACTATGCAACTTTAACTGTTATACTATGCGGCTGCAGGTTTGCTACATGTATCATGGGTGTTGTGTTGGGGGGCTGAGGTGAACATAGTAGGCTATGGAACCGCGGTTATGCTATGCGTTTTGTTGGTCATGTGCTGTGGGGTTGGTGGGTGGAGTTGGGGTGTCAACATTGTTCATATGGCTACAACAATAGACCTTTTTCCTGGAGCATGTGCAATGAGCTGGTACCCACATTATTTCTTGCCATTATAAGTCATTGGTTTGATTCGACTGGGTAAGACATTTTGATGGCATTGTATAGCCCTTAGTGTGCTGATATGCCGTTAAGCATTTATTCATTGTGAGTTTACAAAATTCATGAGTGTCCATTGACACAAAATTGATTGTATGCTTTTACATGTAAAAGCGATGGTTTGAACAAAAACAAACATTTCTTGCCATGAATATGGCCTATGCTGCCGACACGGCGTAAAGCAACCACCAATCAATCAATCAATTTATTCATTGATTCGACTGGGAATAAAACTCCTGACCTTCTGCATGGGAAGCCTGCGCTCTACCGATTTAGCCACCGCGCCCGGTCGAATGTGCCCTGTAAGTTGTGGGAGGCAGCATGGTGTTTAAACCGCAACTGTTGATTGATTCACATTGAACCATTTCAATATGGCCCCAACATAGCCATTTCCCGGGTGCTATTTGTACAGCCGGTGGTGAAAATATAATTACTGTCCCCATTTGGGTGGATATTGCGGAGAGGTGTTTGGGGGGAATGAGCCAGTTGTGTATGGATGTGTGGTATTGATGTGATGGCTGCCCGAGATAGTGGTGGGGGTGTTGGAGGTTGGGGTGGGGGGGTGGGGGGTGGTTGATGGGTGGCATGCAATGGACTCAATCCCTCACTGTTATCACTAGCCACAACCTGCCATAACGAAGCAGGCTTGTGTCGAACCTAGCAACACGATCGAGTGGTTTGCAGCAACCCCGCCCCCAACTCCCCCGCCCCGCCCCGCCCCGCCCCGCCCCGCCCCGCCCTCCCGCACCCGCCCCTTCTGACAGCCCTTAGTGTGAGCTGCGAGAAACTAGTGCATTTCATGGCTGCACCAGGGGCGTAATCGATTAATCAACTCGGGTCACCTGAGCCACTTTTTGGCGCATGCGCACATCCTACAGACTCGGGTTGAATAAACGAATACGCTCGGAGTGGACAAAATGGTGGCTTAATCTAAAACTTAATATTTTTTTCAATAACCGACAGAATTACTTCAAAATAGGATTTAAATTATTTTCTGATTGTAGAACCTGAAAATTTAGGTTATTAAAAAAAAGCATTAAAACAACACCTAGAAGTTGTACTGGTAGCTGTTATCCTACAGGTACCAGCACGGATGTGACGTCATCGCTCCTAGCAAACCCCAGCCAAGAGGTGGGTTACTGGGGTCGGATCGTTTTGCACACGGCACATGTATTTCTCGACTCCACTCGCGGTGTTCGATTTGAAATTCTAGCAACTCGGGTGACCCGAGTCGCCCGGTGTGGCGGTTCTCGAGCTGCCTCAGGTGATAAGCCATGTGCTCTGCGGAACGTCTGCATACAGGTGTCAAATGGGGCCAGTGTCAAAGGGGTCCGTAATCTCTGTTTTTAATACTTTTAGCGTAAATTGATATTATTTTAGATTAAATACTTCTGATCTTACTCTTCAATCGCGCATTAAGATATTTTTAATCGATCCAATGAAAGCTTTTAAACTTATTTTACTAAAATAAATGCCCCACATAGACATAGCATTGCCGTATTTTACCACCCGCGAAGGGTAAACACTGCAGCAATGCTATGTCTATGCAGAGCATTTATTTTAGCAAAATTAATTTTAAAGCTTTCACTGAGTCGATTAAAAATATATTAATGCGCAATTGAAGAGGAAGATCTGAAGTATTTAATTTAAATTAAGGGTAATTTTCTCTGAAAGTATTAAAAACAGAGATAATAGTGAAAGTTGGGCATGGCAAATCAGCCTTGTGGCAGCTGAGACGGCCACACCGGGTCGTGTTAATCGATTACGGCCTCGGTGTCTTATCATTAGCCATGTGCTTCGCGGAATGCATACAGGGGTCAATGTTGGTGGTGGCCACGGGTCAACCAGCTCTGGTGGTGGGCAGACCACTGGTGGTCATGGTAACCAGGAATGTTGTGTCCCTATTGGTTGACTGAATGGCATGATCCTATACCAAGAATGCATGTACTATATATAATAAACCAGAGGGGCTCGGACTCTCTGTTACACTCTTACTTTTGCTTTACTTTCTCTCTTTCTCTCCGTCTGTATTATTTTTCACTTTAGCCTACCTACATAGCCACAGACTCGAACACCGACCCTACAACAGGATTATGGAGGTTTATTATATAAGATTTTGAGACGGGGCTTGGAAATAAAACTAATTCCATGATGAGAAATGATTATTGATGTACATTTTGTGGGAATGATGACTCATACTGGTGGAAATAGAAACTGGCTCTTTAATCATGTTACAACAAAGAGGTCGAGAGTCGGTCAGAGGGATAGGTGAGTAAACCCCCAAAAAAGGGGAAGAAAAAAAAGTAACCTTAATACAACAAAACTAAGAGTGGGTGGGTGTAATACATGTTATGTGATATTTTATATAACAAGTTATATGGTATTTTATGTAACATGTTATCTGATATGTTATGTGACATATTATATAGCATGGTATATAACATGTTATATGACATGTATGTCATCTCTATGTAATGACCGGATGGGAGACTGGTTTGCTCAGTGTCAGGATAATATGACTGAGTGGGATATCAGGTCATGGTGGTGCACTATTAAGTCGTCATGAGTGTTCACTGTCACAAGTCACAAGACCTTAGATGTTCCGAAGATGCAAAAACCCCAGCAATGAAAGTCCCCACTGCGGCATTTATTGAACAATTTTCTGGAGCGGGATAACCTTAGTGCCTGGCCTCTAAGTTCATTGCTGATGGATAATGGAGTCGGGAGGGTTTTTGTGGGAGTAGGCTATGGATTGGAATAGATAGGAGCTGTATTGTATTGTATTGTATTGTAAAGTGATGACCTGGTGGAGAAGATCGGAAGTAACCTGAATACAACAAAACGAATGATGGGTGGGTGGAAAATATGTTATGTAACATATTACATGATATGTTATGAAACATTTTACATGATATGTTATGAAACATTTCATGATATTTTATGTGATATGTTATATGATGCGTTATGTAGCATGTTATATAACATGTTATATATACCAGACGGGATGGCCGAATGAGTTAGCGTCCGTCTCCCGTGCTGGTAGATCATGGGGTCGTGGGTTCGAGTCCCGGTCGAGTCAAACCAATGACTTTAAAATTGATACTTGTCGCTTCCTAGCCAGGCGCTCGGCATTATTAGGATAGGGCAAGGACTGGTGTGCTCAGTGTCAGGATAATGTGACGGCGGCCTGGTTTCCCAGTGGGACAGCACTATAAAGTTGCCATGAGTGCGCACTGTCACAAGTCGGTACCGGTCCTGATATGACCTTAGATGTTGCTAGGACGTAAAACAACAACAAACAAACAAAAACAAAACATGTTATATAACATGTTATATAACATTGTTGTATGACATCCCCATTTATTGAACAATTTTCTGGAGCGGGAATAACCTTAGTGCCAGGCCTCTAACTTCATTGCTGATTGTCGATCGGATTGGGGAGGGAGAGGGAGAGGGGTATGGATTGAGACACGGTAAGATAGGAGCGGTATTATTCTATGGTAAAGTGATGACCTGTTGGAGAAGATCGAATAGGAAAGAGATGAGGGACAAGATGGTATTGAGGTTCATTACCTAGCTGGGCGCGGTGTGAGATGGGAATGGTGCGTGCTGCTGGGCGTCTCTGAGGATCTGCCCATTTGTCCGCCTTTGATCCTTGCCATAGCTACCGACCACCTGTCTGCCCGCGAGGCGGCGCTTTGTGCGCTCATCTGATAAGGGTCCAGCTGGATGTGTGTATATATACACACACACATGTACACACACACATTATATATATACATATATATACATATATATACATATATATATAACTAAATATTAATACTATATATATATATATATATATATATATATATATATATATATATATAGGTACTACGCTACATGTAAAAGCGATGGTTTGAACAAAAAACAAACATGTCTTGCTGTGAATAAGGCCTATGCTGGCGACACGGCGTAAAGCAACCACCAATCAGTCATTCAATCGGTACTACGCCTCTGGCTACTCGTCACAAGAAACACGAAAAATGGCTAACAGTAGCACATATTCCAGGCAGCCAAAATACTTTGGCCGACAAGAAAAGCTGACATTTTCATGACCATTTAGAATGGTCTTTGAATAAGAATATTTTCGACAACATTTGTCACAAATGGGGCAAGCCAGATATTGATCTATTCGCATCACGCAATAACAAAAAAATAACAAAATATGTGTCTTGTCATCCAGAGCCAGAAGCCTGGAGAGTAGATGTATTCTCATTAATTTGGAATAATGTGTTCTATTACATATTTCCTCCATTCAGCATTATCAGCAGAGTGGTCAGTAAGATCAAGATGGATCACAGCCATGCAGTACTCATAGTAACAGCATGGGAAACGGAAACAGAACCATGGCCAGTGGCAATAACATCAGCAGCAAAAGACGTGATCAGATTCCCAAGAGAAAGGAACAACCTTCAACATATATACACAGACACGCACAGACACACACAGACACACACAGACACACACACACACACACACACACACACACACACACACACACACACACACACACACACAATGTGTGTGAGGTATGGGGAATGGGCTTACAAAGACGTGACAATTCACTTGTGAGATTCCAGGTTTGAAAAAAAAGCTGGCATTACTTATAAATATAAATTATGTATATATTGACTTCATGTCTAAACTAAAGTCAGACAGAGTGGCCGAGTGTATGCGGTGCTCGTATCCCACGCGAAGGGTCGTGAAATCAATCCAAGTCATACCAAAGCCCTATCCCAGGGCCCGGCATTACTAGGACATGACAAGGACTGGTCTGGTATATATATATATATATGGATTCTTGGTTAATGGTATCAGGTTGGCTTTGTGTCAAAGGCTCAAGGAACACTAACACGAAATGGACCTGCTTTGGTTTTATGTAATCGAAGGGAACGTAATTAGGGTGTGGGTGTGGGTGTGTGGGTGTTTTTTGTGTATGTGTGTGTGTGTTTTTGTGTGTTTTGGGGGAGGGGGGGGGAGAAGAATTAGCATGAAGGATCTCAAAAGCACTACTTTCAACTGTCCGCTTTAAAAAAAAAAAAAGGAAGGAAGAGGAGAGAGATCAGCACATTTGCTCTCGTCTCCTCCAGTTGTAGTGTATTCGGTCAGTTTAGAGTTACACTTCAGGGATTCTGATTTATCTAGACTCATCAAATTGTGACTGATGCCCTGGGGGCACCGGGATAAGGGGCACGCGCAGGCGCGAGGTCAGGCATTCGGGGTCAATGAGGGTCACCGAGGAGGGGCAGGGCATTGTAGTCGTGGTGGTAAAAGTGGCTGTGAGGGTGCTGCCACCTCGCGGCGCGTGGGAGAGTGGTTGAGGAGTGGGAGGTGATGTTGATGGAGGGATGGCGTGGCATGGCATGGCATGGGATAGGACAGGATGGTGGTTAGCGCCATTTGAATATAGCCAAGTAGAACTGTAGTCACGTGACTGTACAATGTTGGTTGTTGGGAGTTTTACGTCCTGGCAACATCTGAGGTCATATCAGGACAGGTACTGACTTGTGACAGTGCACCCTTATGGTGACTATAATGCTGCCCCACTGGGAGTCCATGCCACCAGTACCATGACCTAATATCCCACTCAGTCACATTATCCTGACACTGAGCCAACCAGTCCTTGCCCTATCCTCATAATGCCGAGCGCCTGGCTAGGAAGTGACAAGTATCAATTGTATGTGGTTGGTTTGACTCGACTAGGGTTTGAGCCCAAGGGTTCGAATCATGGAGGGATGGGATAGGATGGTGGTTAGCGCCATTTGTTTGAATATAACCGAGTAGAAGTGTAGTCACGTGACTAAAGGTGGCTTCTCATCCATGAAATGTTGATATATATATATCGACAAGCCTGCTCCGTGTTAAATTAGTTCCGGTTAATGCGGCCATGTTTTGTGTGCGTGTTTGTATACTGACTCGTCGTGATTGATTGATTGATTAATTGGTGGTTTCTTTACGCCGTGTCGGCAGCATAGGCCATATTCACGCCTCGTGAATACCTGTTGAAATAGCGCCCATGAAATGCTTAATTCTGGCAAACATACAACCCTGGAAACCTACCAACAGAAACCATCAATTTTGCACAACTCGTTTGCCGTTTAAAAAAATTAAACCGTTTGTTTTGTTTTTAAAGATGGCTGTGCATAAAATAGAGTAAATCGCATACATTTAGACAATGAATTGGTGATTGTTGTTGGTACGGTCAATACCTCAAATCTACCCTTAACTCTGGTTTAAAAGTGAAATTTATATTACTTTAATGTTTGTTATTACCTTCTTCTTCTTCTTCTCCTTATTATTAGTTTTATTTTATTTTTATTGTTATGTAAGGCATGAAGGTTTTCTTGTTCGTTTTCTTTATTTATAAAGGAGGGGACAATTCAAGGGCAGACAACCAGCCTTCCTCATGCGCCTTGCCTTATCCTACCAATGCCGAGCGCCAGGATAGGTAGCAACAAGTATATATTTGTTTGTATTGTCATTGGTTTGATTCGACTGGGGTGGAACCCAGGGTTCGAATCCCACCACCTGCCACATAGGAAGCAGGGTTTCATACATTTAAAAAAAAAAAATTAAAAAAAAATTAAAGAGGTTGGGGGAGCAACACACAATTTCAGTAGCATGTTGACATGAACTTCCACAATGTCACGGTGACGATGCCATGTAAATGACTGTATTTAATTGATCTGTTAATTTCGCATTGTCGTGATTAACTAAGCGCACACCAATAAGAGTGCATTTGTTGCGCACAGTATTTGACTGCTTATCGCTAATAACGCGTTGCCGTGTGATGGCGTGTTGCTGTGGAAACCCGTTACCTTGAAATGTCACGTGGAGACGCCGAGGACTTGGTGACACGTGAATGTCACACTGCCTATTCGTGTTGGTGGCGGAACAAGCGGGCAGGGAGCCGACAGGGAGCAGGCAGGGAGCCGACAGGGAGCAGGCAAGGAGCCGGGTATCTGGGTACACAGCGCACGGCGCTCTTTAAGGGTCTGTCACATTATGACACGTCGCGCGTCAGGGGGTCAGCAAAGTTTTGTGCATGCATAAAACTTTCGACGTACAACAACGTTCGACAACGTGTGGATTTGACGTTGGCCGTACATTATATACTTTAGGCGTATGTCGATGTATGTTAGACATACGTTAGACAAACATTGTTTACTACGTTGCACTATGTTGACCTACATTAAAGGCAGTGGGAACGTACAGTCCGCGTACTGACAACATATGGATAATGTATGTCTAATGTACATCTAACATGTACCTGTGA
>JASIRB010004103.1:136773-171894 GCA_030323885.1 Branchipolynoe longqiensis | reverse complement strand
CCACTCCCACTTTCACTTCCTACTTCCAAACCCCAACTGTAAATCCCTTATAAATCCCATGTGCACTCCTCACAAAACCAACACTCTCGCCAACGCATCAGTTCCCTGTCTGCCCCCTCACACCCACCCACCCGCCCACCCACCCACCCACCCACCCACCCGCACACGCGCTATTGATTACTGCTTGGCATGTAGGCAGGGTCATGGAGTTAGTCATGCTTAATCACATGCTGCTAGCATGTTGTACATCGTGTAGCTGCTTGTTGCCGCACGACCTACTCAGTCAGAGCAGACGACATTTACGAGTTTTCGCGCGCTTTTTACAGGTTTCCCGCCCTGCCCCCAACACGCGGTAATAACCAGGGAAACTCTGGCTGTGGGAGGAGGGGGAGGGGGTGGACTATCAAGGAGGGGGCAATTACCCCTACCAATGGAGGCACTGGTTGATGGGGTAATTAGAGCACGTAGAACACCACAGTTCAAACCACACGCCGGTCCAGGATCCAGCCACCCCTCCCCCTCCCCTCCCACTCCTCCCCCACTCCCCAATCCCCAACCCCCCCCCCCCCCCCCCCATCCCTCCCCCCCATCCCTCCACTCCCCTTTCCCCCTATCCCCAATCCCCACTCCCCTCTTCTCCCCCTCCCCCCTCCACTCCCCCCCCCCCCCCGATAGTCTAATGAGTTACACATCCGTTCCCCGTCTTGGTAGATCGAACCCTGGTCGAGTCAAACTAATGTCTTAAAATTGATAGTTGTCGCTTCCGAGCCAGGTGCTCGGCCTTATTAGGATAGAGCAAGGACTGGTTAGCTCAGTGTCAGGATAATGTGACTAAGTGGGATATCAGGTCATGGTGGCCTGTTCTCCAAGTGGGACAATACTGTAAAGCTGCCATGAGTGCGCACTGTCACAAGTCGGTACCCATCCTGATAGATATGACCTTAGATGTTGCCATTACGCAAAACTCCAACAACCAACCAACCAATCGAAATTGATTTGTGTATGTTTTAACTTTAAATATTCCTGACGCTAACCATTTATAATCAAATCTACTTCAAACTAAATCATCATCCATCATAACAATCAACCTGATATATTTATCTGAAAAATTAAAATAATGCCAGAAGCTCAAAACCATCGGACTATGCAGCTTTAATGAAGCACGTGCATGCTGTAAGTTTCTGAGCAATAAATCCTTTAACATGGCAGCTGACACTATGTAATTAAAGTTGCATAGTCCGATGGTTTTGAGTTTCTGCATTTTTCTGAGATAAATGTAGATCGATCACTAGTATCTACTTTACATTAGTTCAAAGTTACGTTTATTTTAAATGGTAAACCTTTGAGATATTTTGAGTGCAAACATGTAAAATTAGTTTTGGCAAGCTTGCCAAAACTCTGACACCATAGACTTCTGCAGTAACAGGTTCTGTTAAATTGACTCAGTATTGCCTTCTACGCAGAAACAAATGCTTAATAAGTGCATCAGTATCTAAGTTAGATATGTACAATCAAATCTAGATAATTGGTTTGGTTTTGAAAATTTGATATTTCATCGGACTGTGCAGCTTTAATCCACCAGCTGGGCAGTGGTTGGTGTTTCAACGAAACAAGGGTTCACTCCGCTGCTGTATAATTAACAAATCTCATAGTTACACAATCATTTGCTTCGAAAAAAAGAGATATCGTTCAGATAAATATGCCACGCCGACCATTGTCGTCTATCCTACTTTAGTTCAAAATAATTGTTTGTTTTTTAAAATTATTATGAATATTTGTTAACTTTGAAGCTAATTAATATGAAAGCATACACAATAAGTTATATGTGCATGATTTTAAGCCACGTTCAATACGACATTGCAAACTAGGTCACAGTTGGTTAATTAGGTCACGCTGTTGCCTGTCAAAGTGAGCATGCTTTGATGTTCCTAGGGGGTAAAACCACAAAGAAATGATTAATGAATGCACTGCTGTCTCAATTTAATGTATGGGATTAAACCTAGATCGATGATTTGGTTTTAAAAATCTCATGCTTTCATCCGATTATGCAACTTTATGCTTTAATTTAATTTTTAAATATCACATTATAGTTATTTTTCTTCTTTTTTTCTTCTTTTAAGTTACAAGATGGCATCACATACGATATAATATCCTATATATATATGTGTGCGGTATATTCCATCCGTATTTTGTGATATATACAGTGAACCCCGGATTTAACGCGCCCCGATTTAACGCGAATGCGGATATAATGCAATAAGGTCCCCATCCTGATATGACATTAGATGTTGCTAGGACGTAAAACAACAACAACCAACAACAACGCAATGAGGTCATTGATCCCAGAATCCTTCAATTCAAAGGCAATTCAGTAAATCGAACCTCGATTTAGCCGGACCCCGTTTTGTTCGCGATGTCTTTTCATGGACGCCAATGATTGCATTATAACGGAGTTTCACTGTATATTCACTTGTCTGAGCAACCACCCCTATAATTGTCGATACATGTACTGCCATTCAGGCAAAATTTGGTCAGACATATATTTATATATATTTGTATATAAATATGCAAATATATATGTATGGACATATAGGTCTATAATATTTAAATATATGTGTATATAGACCAATGTATATATATTTATATATCGATGATGAGACTAGGAATCAGCATTACATCATCGTCAGCATATTAACAATGTCATGCCCTACTTCTTCGTTAATTGGACATCTGCGCTCTGCTTGGGAGCAGACCCAACCCACACACCAAGTACCAGCTTTGTTACAAGGTACAGTAAAACCTCTCTAACTGACCACCTCCACAGATCGACCACTTCCCTATATCGATCGCTTTATTTTGGTCCCAAACGATTGCCCATACAATACAATTATAGCAATAAAAAAAAACCTCTTTAAACTGACCACCTCCCTAAATGGACCATTTAAAGTCAGTCCTATGGTCGGTCGATTTAGACTAGATAGGTTTTACTGTATAAAGATGTACGAATGCCGTGGACATGTCTGATGAGTACAGTTGGTAGGTTTTACTGTATAAAGATGTACGAATGCCGTGGACATGTCTGATGGGTACAGTTGGTGGGAGGAGGAGGGACATCAGAAGTCATGCTATGTGAGGCTGTGGTTTTCAGTTAGCTCTGTATAGAAGAGAGGGTGGGTTGACCTGGCGTAGTGTTTGAGGCAGTCTGACCTGGTAGTCCATAGCCGTGCAGCTCTATAGGTGAGGCCAGATCTCGTGGTTGTGGCCAGGGGTTGTCTAGGTGCATTTGCTAGTCAATAATCTGCCTGAATAAATTTTGCCTGAATGGCAGTACATGCGTCGACAATTATAGGTGTGGTTGTTCAGACAAGTGAGTATTTGTGGAGACAAGTAACTGTTTGTTGAGACAAGTCACTGTTTGTTGAGACAAGTCACTGTTAATTTAGACAAGTCAGTGCTTGTTCAGACAAGTAACCGTTTGTTCAGACAAGTCGCTGTTTATTTAGACAAGCCAGTGCTTGTTCAGGCAAGTAATCGTTTTTTTTTGTTTTTTTAAAAACATTTCTTTATTGAGACTGTATTTATACTGTCCGTAGCATGTAAGCCCGGGTATCCAGGCTTGTTTTCAATGCTGGCCAGCTGTAGTGTTGGTGTTGTCTTATACCCCTGTCACACTACGACGTAACGAGACAACGTGAGCCTAACGTGATGATTTTTCGTCATTACGTTGCCGTACGTTGGGTCACGTTATGATGACGTCATAATGACGTTAGAGTGACGTCGAGCTACGTCATGTTACAGTGTGTTACGTCGGCGCGCGTCAAGGTTTTGAACCTGTTCAAAACTTTCGACGTATCTCGACGTGAAGCCGTTACGTCGGGATGACGTCACAATGACGTTAGGTTGACGTTCCGCGATCGTTATAGCAGCGTAAATGACGTTAGAGTCACGTTATGTCACGTCAGACCGACGGCCCGGGTGGGAGCAACGTGTGGGCAGCGTTTTGCACGTTACGGTCACGTTACGGTCACGTTACGGTCACGTTACGGTCACGTTACGGTCACGTTACGGTCACGTTACGGTCACGTTACGGTCACGTTACGGTCACGTTACGGTCACGTTACGGTGGCGTTACGGTCACGTTACGTCCACGTCGCACCCGTTACGGCGACGTTACGCTCACGTTACACTAACGCCCGGTCACGTCGCCAATTACCCCTCCCCCTAACGTTGTCACGTTACAGCTAAGGTCACGACGTACACCCACGTTACTTTCACGTTACGCTCACGTCCACAATTTGCATATTACGCCCATAACGTCGACGTAATATAATTATTTTCACGTTCTGCCTACGCTGACGTAGTCACGTCGTAGTGTGACAGGGCCATAAAATTACCAAGCAGTAGCTGCTGATAAGTTATTTGATTGTCTGTATTTCAGTAGCAGATAGATCTGTTGGTATGTTTAGTAGCCTATGTTAGTTTTTTTGGGCCCTCTTGGCATTGAATTTTTGTTCTATTCTTATTACTATGTTAGTTGTTTTCTTAGGGTTCTATGTTAGTGTTTTGGGGTTTTCTTGGGAAGAGTTTTCCGCTTTTGTTCAGACAAGTCACTGTTTATTTAGCCAAGTCAGTGCTTGTTCAGCCAAGTAACCGTTTGTTCAGATAAGTCACTGTTTGTTGAGACAAAGTTATTGTTTATTCAGACAAGTCAGTGCTGGTTCAGATAAGCTGCTGTTTGTTCAGACAAGTCACGGACAGCTGACTGGCTACTGTGCAGACTGCTTTGTCGAAAACAAATCCCAACCATTAGCTGCAACTTACCACAGTATTTCTTGGTCACTACCAACTTAACTGGAATAAAATTGGTTGAATGAATTTGGGCAAGTAGGTAGAGATGCTGGCTTAAGGCTTCAGAGGTGACAGGTTCTCTTAAATTAATTGTGGATGCCTGCAATAAATACTGAGCTAAATTGTATCAGTGGCTAGATTGCATGGAGCAGTGGCAAGAGTCACCTCAGTGGGAGTCGGCAAACACGGAACAGCGGCATGAGTCTCCTTGTTGGGAGGTGACAGACACAGAACAGTGGCAAGAGTCACCTTGTTGGTAGCCGACCGACATGGAACAGCAGCATGAGTCACTTCGTCAGTAGGCGACCTATACGGAACAGTGGCAAGAGTCGTGTCATTCGGAGCTGACAGACACAGAACAGGGGCATGAGTCTCCTTGTTGGCAACTGACAGACAGAGACCAGTGGCATGAGTCACCATCTTGGGAGTCAACACACATGGAGCAGTGGCATGAGTCGCCTTGTTGGGAGGCGACAGACACGGAACAGTGGCAAGAGTCGCCTTGTTGGCAGCCGACAGACATGGAACAGCAGCATGAGTCACCTTGTCAGCAGGCGACAGACACGGAACAGTGGCAAGAGTCACCTTGTCGGGAGTCGACAGACGAGGAGCAGTGGCATGACTCCCCAGTTTGGGAGCCAATAGATGTAGGCAGTCCGTTGGGCGCCAGACGGCGATGGCGAAAGCTGCGTCGGTGGTAATGGTGGTGGCGGTTGGCTTGGTCAGAGGCCAGCATGCATTAGAGAAAAGCACGAGCACGAGTGGTGCATGGTCTGGTGGTGGCGGGCTGCGCGCGCACCCAGCATATTGCATGCGCATGACACACCGGGGAACTGATGCGTTAGAAGGGAACAGCTGAGGGATCGGAGTAGGAGCACTGGGGAGTGGGTGAGCGTGTGTCAGGCAGCCGCTACCCCACCACCCCACCCCACCCCCACCACCCAAGCACACAGTCACACACATATACTGCCTCCACTACCACCCCACCCCACCCCCTACCACCCAAGCACACAGTCACACACATATACTCCTTACACACCACACTCACACCCATACCCATACCCCAACGCCTACATCCACATCAACCTCACAGGTACAGCTACACACAGACACTCCAAGCCCCCCCCCCCCCCACACCCACACTACCATCCGGCCAAACACCCACATCCACACCCAAACTCCCCTCAACACCACCACACCCAAGCCCCCCACAACCACAACCAGACACCCACCACCACACCCAACCCCCACCACCACTCCACCACATACACCCACCACCACACCCACTACCACCCCCACCACAGACAACCCACCACCACACCCCAACCCCAACCACCACAACCAGACTCCCCTCCCCCACCACAAACAGACACCCCCACCCCCCCAACCACCACAACCAGACACACCCTCCACCACACCCAACCCCCCACCACCACAACCCAACACCCCACCACCACATCCAAACCCGCACCACCACAACCAGACACCCACTACCACACCCAACCCCCACCACCACAACCAGACACCCACCACCACACCCAACCCCCACCACCACAACCAGACACCCACCACCACACCCAAACCACACCCACCACAAACACACACCAGAGACTCCACCACCACACCCAACCTACCCCACCACCCACAGCCAGACCCCACACACCAAAGTCCCCCCCCCCCCCCCACCACCACACCCAAACTCCCACCACCACCACCACCACACCGAAACCCCCCACCACACCGAAAGCCAAACCTCCACCACCACACACAAACCCACACCCCACCCCACAGTCTCAGCTACACATCCGTCCCCACACACCACACCACCACACCACCACAGCCACCATATACCCCCACCCCTCCCCCCACCCTCTCACCCACCCACACCCCACACACACCAGTCAGGCGACCCTGAAATCACGCACACGACACAGAACACGGCCAAGCCGCCTTTGTCTTAATCGAAACTAATTCGGGTCCCTCCCACTAAAACATTCACACGGTTAGACTCGACCCAGGCCTAGCGCCGGCCTAGCGCCGGCCTAGCTCCGGCCTAGCCCCGACCCGACGCCGCCTAAAAGTTTAATGAGGGCCGGCCGGCGGGGTTTTATCTGCTGTTCGCACGGACCTAACCCCCGTCTGTTGTCTGTTGTATGTTGGTGTGTGTATGGGTGTGGGTGTGGGTGTGTGGGTGTGAGTGGGGTGCGCGTCTATGTGTGTGTGTTGGTGTGCGCATGCGCGTGTGTGCTGAAGGTAGTAAGTAGCCTTGGCCCCTGTTGATATCTGGCTTCCACCAGTAGTACTAACCCTCTTTAAAAAAAAAAAAACCACCACCACAACAAAACACTAACTTTGGTTTTGTTTAGTTACAACAATACTTACATAATTAAAAAGGTTTCCCCGATGGTAGCAGCCCGACTGGTGTTGGGGTAGAGAGAGGTAGGGGTAGGGATCCGTCAAACAAAAGCTGCACATACACACCGTGGAGATTCAGCGATGGACGGTTAGTGAATGGTGCCCATGTGATTTTGAGGGAAGGATTGCGGGAGGAGGATAGGGATGGACATGCGCAGTGTGTTCGGTGGTGTGAGCGTAGTGGGGAGGAGGAGGATGGGGATGGGGAGGGGGAGGGGGGGGGGGGAAGGTGAGGGCAGGGGGTGAGGATGGATGTTGGTGGGGGGTGGGGGGTGAGGGTGATGTTGGTGGGTAGGAGTAGGGACACGGCTGGGGGGCCGAAGGCCGTGCTACCGGGACTGGGTTTGGGGCGGCCCGGTTGGGGCTGGGGTTGGGATTGGGGTAGGGGGTAGCGGTAGGGAGTTGGGGCTGGGGTTGGGATAGGGGGTTAGCGTGGAGGTTTGGGCTGGGGTGGGGGGCTTAAGGGCGAGGAGATGGGGTGGGATGGGTGAGAGGGTGGCGCGGTTGAATGTGACCTTGACTCCCACCTGTCAATCAGAACCTACCGTGCAGACCAGGTCAGACCGAGACCAGCCCCCTCCCCCCCCCCCACGCCTCACCCCCGACCCGCCCCGACCAAGCAGCCCGCCGCTCCACCCCCTGTCTCATCACCCCTCACACGCACACATTGGCTGACCCACAGAAGCTATTAGCGTGAGTTATTATAGGTCATGATGACCATTATCCCTAGCGTTTGTACTTGGAGAATCAATTCGTTCTCTAACCTCTCTCTGCTCCCTCCCCACCCCTCCTCTAACCTCACCCTCCTCCACCCATCCTCTAACCTCTCCCTGCTCCCTCCCCCACCCATCCTCTAACCTCTCCCTGCTCCCTCCCCCACCCATCCTCTAACCTCTCCCTGCTCCCTCCCCCACCCCTCCTCTAACCTCTCCCTGCTCCCTCCCCACCCCTCCTCTAACCTCTCCCTCCTCCCCCCCACCCTCCTCTATCCTCTCCCTGCTCCCTCCCCCACGCCTCCTCTAACCTCTCCCTGCTCCCTCCCCACCCTCCTCTAACCTCTCCCTGCTCCCTCCCCCACCCTCCTCTAACCTCCCCCCTCCTCCCTCCCCCCACCCCTCCTCTAACCTCCCCTCCTCCCCCCCCCCACCCCTCCTCTAACCTCTCCCTCCTCCCTCCCCACCCTGCTCTCCTCTCCCCCCCACCCCTCCTCTAACCTCTCCCTGCTCCCTCCCCACCCCTCCTCTAACCTCACCTTCTCCCTCCCCCACCCATCTTCTAACCTCTCCCTCCTCCCTCCCCCAGCCCTCCTCTAACCTCTCCCTCCCCCTCCCCCACCCCACCCCCTCTCCCTTCCTCTCCCCCACCCCTCCTCTAACCTCTCCCCCTCCCTCCCGACCCTCCTCTAACCTCTCCCTGCTCCCTCCCCACCCTCCTCTAACCCACCTCCTCCCTACCCATCTTCTAACCTCGTCCTCCCTCCCTCCCCCTCCCATCCTGTAACCTCTCCTCCCCCCCCACCCCCCCTAACCTCCTCCCTCCTCCCTTCCCCCTCCTGTAACCTCTCCCTCCTCCCTCCCCCTCCTGTAACCTCTCCCCTCCTCCCCCCCCCTCCTGTAACCTCTCCCTCCCTCCCTCCCCCCTCCTGTAACCTCTCCCTCCTCCTCCCTCCCCCCGACCCGCCCCGACCAAGCAGCCCCCCGCTCCACCCCCTGTCTCCTCACCCCTCACTCACACATTCTGAAACCCCAGAAGCTCTTCCCCCTGAGTTATTAACCTCATGATGACCATTATCCCTAGCGTTTGTACTTGGAGAATCAATTCGTTCTCTAACCTCTCTCTCCCCTCCTCCCCCCCACCCCTCCTCTAACCTCACCCTCCTCCACCCATCCTCCCTCTCCCCGCCTCCTCCCCCACCCATCCTCTAACCTCTCCCTCTCTCCCCCAACCCATCCTCTAACCCTCCCTCCCTCCCCCACCCCTCCTCTAACCTCTCCCTCTCCCTCCCCTCCCCTCCTCTAACCTCTCCCTCCTCCCCCCCCCCACCCTCCCTCTATCCTCTCCCCTGCTACGCCTCCTCTCCCTCTCCCTGCTCCCTCCCCACCCCTCCTGACCCTTCTAGTCCTCCCCCTCCCTCCCACCCCCTCCTCTAACCTCTCCTTGCTCCCTCCCCCACCCCTCCTCACCTCACTTCTCCTCCCTTCCCCCACCCATCTTCTCCCATCCTCCTAACCTCTCCCCATCCCTCCCTCCCCTGAGCCCCTCCCCTCCTCTAACCTCACCTTCTCCCTCCCCCACCATCTTCTAACCTCTTCCCTCCTCCCTCCCCACCCATCCTGTAACCTCTCCCACCTCCCGTCCCCCACCTCCCTCTAACCTCTCCCTCCTCCCTTCCCCCTTCCTGTAACCTCCCCTCCTCCCCACCCCCCTCCTGTAGTAACCTCTTCGTATCAAAGGTCACCCCTCCTCTATCTCTCCCTACAAACCTGGCCTTCCTGTAACCTCTCTCATCAACCCTCCTCTCCTCTCCCCCTCCCTCCGCTCCTCTATCTCTCCTGTTCTGTGATGCTGCAATCCTCTAAACCTCCCCATCCTCTCCCTCCCTGCCCTCTCTAACCTCCACAGTGTCCCTCTCCACATGCTCATCGTACCTCCCCCCCCCCCCTTTCCATTCACCCTCCCCGGTCTCCACATCTCCTGACCACCCCTTCCCCACCTTCATCGCTGCTCACCTCCAACTCTCCATTCTCCCCCTCTCAAGTTTTCACTTCAAATATCTCCAATGGTAGTAATTCGTTATAAAGGTGGTTTTAAAAATATTGTTGTTTGTGATGACTTATTTGCAATGTCCATAACGAATAAGTCAAATCGCGGCTTGTTTTCATCGCTGAACAACAATAGTTTCAATTTGGTAGTAGTAGCCTTGTCATTTCATCTGATTAGTAGCTAACCTTAATTATGTTGGTTTTTCTGGTGTCACACTTGCGACATTTTGGTATATATATACACCTTGCGCTAGTATCAGTAATACCGACCCACCCACGGGGAGGCTAAGGACTAACACGTGTACATATATATACATAAACAATACCTGTATTCATAGAGGTGGGAAATGAATTCACTGAAATCCATCAACCGGAAACGGAAATAGCACTGTATGGGTGCCGCCATTTGTAAACTTGTGTTGAATAATCGAGAAATCAAAATCCAGCAAACGGAAACGGAAATCGATCGTCGAACTTCACTACGCAGCATAGAGGTTTGACGACAGCCATTGGTTAATAATATCCTATGGTCTTAATACCTTGATGCCGCCCCACCGCAGAGTAGCGCATGCCGAATCAAGGAACAACTACACTGGTCCCTTGCTACAGACCTTCCATACATCACTGGGAACAGTGTACCTGTTCCTCTGTGCTACTCTGTATTGAGGCTCTCACGGCATTAAGTCCATAGGCCCAATTGATGGTATTTGGGGTCAGCGATTGGTTAATAATATATCAAAACAAATGCCCGCTGCCATAGAATTTGCTGATATGTGCAGTTCAAAACTTTGATTTTATTCAAAATTAAAAGAAATAAAGAACAATTTGGCATAAACATGGATGCACAAATGCAATATTAATAGTTTATTCCGCGGAAACGACGGCGAATATCACGACCATGACTCAGATCACCCGAATTGCTAGAATTCCAAATCGAACACCGTGAGTGGAGTAAAAAAATACACGAGCAATCATAAAATACTTTGCTGTAGATATATCGGGGGGTCGGTACTAAGCATAACTTATTCATATCAGTATTATGGATATTCAATCCATGCTGTGAGTTTGTGAGGTAACTTGAAACTAAAGTAAAGTCCAGTATAACTCAAAAGCATTGCAGTATGCAACTTTGAAATATTTACCCACCTGACTAACTTAGGACGTGTCTGAGTAAGTGTGTAAGTGGCATGTGTGCAAGGCTTTTTGTGAATGACGTCACCGATATGTGTGAATATTCAAATGTGCAATGATGAGAAGCACAACGATCAATATATAAATAATTCAGAGAAATTACGAAAGCTTGGAGCTTAAGTAGATTAATGGTTGGGGCTCTCACTGCCCCAGGAATGGCAAGAATGTGGGTTCTACTGCCACTCTGTAGGGAATGTGATCAGTGCGCCCGCTATGCCTTCTTCTCATCATCATCATGCTGTCGGTCGCGATGCGACAAAGACTGCTTTCATTACTTGACTGCCACTCTCCATTTAGCTCTCTGATGTGAGAGTTGCGTTTTGTGTGGTTGTACATTTCATGAAAGCTGCCTGCAAAAGTGTTGAAGTGCTGCTGGCTTTTGCAAGTTACCAGCGGCACTCTCTCGGGGAGCAAATAGAGGTTTCACACCGGCAAGAACATGTCAGGACAGGCGCAAAACTATTTGTCCCTGCAGTGGCTGGTCGGGAGATGTTGGGAGTTCCATACATCAACCGCCCTTAATGCTGCCACAGTGACATGCTTTTCTGTTTAGGGTTTGCTCCCTTAGCCTTCGGTTCTGTCAAGGACCTGTACCACAAGGCAGTGGTTTAGAACTCTGCAAGGCAGGGGCGTCAAACTCCCTGAGGTATTGCTATACCTGCATACCTGCCTTCTTCTATGGCAGTAGTATAGGGAAAGTTGGTCTATGGAACTATGGTTGTGGGTATATTTTGTTTGTTGGGGCTTTGCATCCTGACAACATCTAAGGTCATATCAGGATGGGTACCGATTTGTGATAGTGCACACCCATGGCGATTTCTAAAGTGCTGCCCCACCGGTAGATCATGCTTCCGGCACCGTCACTCGATTTCCCACTCAGTCACATTATCCTGATACTGAGCTGAAATTATGTCCTCCGGTGCGACTGACACTGGTCAACATCTGGGGGAGGAGAGGTCGGCGAGATGGTGCCACCGGTACAGTGTTGTATCTTATGGAGGATAACAATAATAATAAGTAATATTACCTTGCGAATCTTTATACTCGCATAATAAGTTATATAACATATAATATCTATGTGTAATGCATTATATATGACATAGAGGCTTACAGGACCTGCTCTGTGAGACTAGATGAGAGGTTGGGGTGAGGTGTAATGGTTGCAATGAGGTGCATATGCATTAAACTGTATTTTCAACCATATTATTACAATTGTACACTTGTGTATTCTCAACCATACTATTACTATTACAATTGTCTGCACGTATGTATTTTCAACCATATTATTACAATTGTAGACTTGTGTACTTTCAACCATACTATTTCTATTACAATTGTCTGCACATATATATTTTCAATAATATTACAATTGAACACTTGTGTATTTTCAACCATACTATATAGTATAATGCTATTACATTTACAACCAGACGAGATGGCCGATTGCCCGAATCCTGGTCGAATCAAACCAATGACTTAAAAATTGATACTTGTCGCTTCCTAACCAGGTGCTCGGCATTATTAGGATAGGGCAAGGAGCAGTGGAATGAGGAAGACCAATGATCCATGATTGAAATTTCCCCTGCTTAAACAACTAATGTACCCCCAATTGTCTACACGTATGTATTTTCAATCACAATTGTAAGACTGTTAAATCAATATAGCAGTGCACTTAACCATTCTTACTACCACAATCTAAATAATGACCAATAATATTTTCGAAACTATCAGCATCTAAGGTCATATCAGGACGGGTACCGACTTGTGACAGTGCACACTCATATCGACTTTATAATGCTGCCCCACTGGGAAATCAGGCTGCCAAGGCCTGGACCCGATATCCCACTCAGTCACATTATCCTGACACTGAGATAACCAGTCCTTGCCCTATCCTATTAATGCCTAGTACCAGGCTAGGAAGCGACAAGTATCAATTTAAAAGTCATTGTTTTGACTCGACCGGGAACCGAACTCCTGACCTTCTGCACGCGAGGCCGGCGGTCTGCCGATTAGGCCACCGCGCCCGCTGTGGGCTAAGGTGGGGTAGGGTGCTGTATAAACCGTCCTGTTATCATGAGTGATACATGTGTATGTGATAAACACTGATATCATAATAATTAATATTGTCTATTTTATACATACCATCTCATCATCTCATCCATAAACAGTTCATATGCACGTTTATTGTTAAGCCTGGAAGACCAGCGCCTCGGTGCTGAAAAAAGATATTATTCAACTGGAATAAAACAATGGAACCCCCCCCACAAAAAAAAAAACCACCAAACAAAGCCGCACTGAAAAAAAACCCACATGCCCGGTGTTGTGGCATATCAGGTTATCGCTTTATATTATTAGGGCATTAGGCAGAAATAACAAATATACTAACAGATTACACCAGGCTGCCTCCATGCCTGGCTGGCCCCTGGTGGAGAAGACCTGCATTTGCAATTTTATCGAAACAAATTTCCAGACGGGATGGTCCGATGTTAGCGGCTTCGCTGTGGAGGAGACCGAGCCAACTATACCTGCTTCAATGCAGTCGCCTGCGCACCATGTTGCTCATGTGTATTGCAGCCAGCCCATCAAGCAGCAGATTGGGTGCATACACAATATACCACAATAGCCGAAGAACGCCATTTTAGCAACTCTTTTGGGAGGTAGCGGTGGGGGGTACATTAGTTGATTAAGCAGGGGAACTTTAAATCATGAACTATCGGTCTTCCTCATTCCACTGCTCCTTGCCATATCCTAATTATGCCAAACACCAGGCTAGGTAGTGACAAGTATACATTTTTAAGTCATCGGTTTGACTCAGGTAATTTTTGAATCACATGACCTACCAAAACAGAACGCGGACGCTCAACTCATTCAGCCACCTTCATAGGAATATGAATGCAGGATCACACAATACACATGGCTGGGAAAGTGCATATAAAAGACCCCTTGCTGCTTATCGGAAACAATAACTTATGTGGTGGCAGCGGGTTTCCTCCAAAGAAATATGTCAGAATGACCATATGTTTGAAGTCCAATAGCCAATGATAAAATTCAATGTGACCTAGAGGCATCGTTAAATAAATGTATGTATGTTATTGTTGTTTTATGTCCTAGCAACATCTAAGGTCATATCAGAATGGGCACCGACTTGTGATAGCATGCACTCATGGCGACTTTATAGTGCTGCCTGCTGGGAGACCAAGCCACCAGCACCATGACCTGATATCACACTCAGTCACATTATCCTGACATTGAGCCACCCAGTCCTTGCCCTATCCTAATAATGCCGAGTGCATGGTTCGGAAGCGACAAGTATCAATTTTAAAGTCTTTGTTTTGACTCGACCAGGGTTCGAACCCACAAACCCATGGGTTTCGGATCCA
The DNA here is from genome assembly GCA_030323885.1 of Branchipolynoe longqiensis. Taxonomy (NCBI): domain Eukaryota; kingdom Metazoa; phylum Annelida; class Polychaeta; order Phyllodocida; family Polynoidae; genus Branchipolynoe; species Branchipolynoe longqiensis. Next base: position 157,298 of record JASIRB010004103.1, on the reverse strand, counting down.
CTGATCCCCCCCAAAACAGGAGACGGGTGCTCAACTCATTCGGCCACCCCGTCTGGTCGTTACATAAAACAAGCTTTCATTACACACAGCAGTGTACACAGTGAACACAAGCCTTGAATATAAATCAGTTTAGGATGATACATTTATATGTCTATTAATGGCGGGGCTGTTGGCACCAGTGTGGCAGACCCCACACAGCCGCCAGTTTCCTAATTGCCCGGGTAATGGGCCCCGACACTGTAACGGGCACCAATTAGACCCGCGAGCCCCAGGCTTCATTTGCACCATAATCACCACTTGAATTAATTCATTAGTCTCATCAGACAACGGGGCATTCTCCTGAGGGTACTTTAATGGGCAGGTAATTAACATGATTATCTAGCGTAAACCTTCGTATTTTGGTCGTCCTTCATTCGCTGTTGTTGTTGTTGTTTAGTGTCGCTCTCAACAGATAACATTATATTTGATTTATTTTTGCTATTTAATTAATTAATCAATTAAATCAATAAATTAAATATAAACTTATTTTTTTATAAATATTTAATTAATTAAATAATAACATTTATGCCAGATTTAATTCATCAATTTGATTTGATTCATGCCCATGACAGATCAGTGTCTCTATGTAATTTAATCAAATTGTACCATTTCTATCAGATATAATTTCTGTGTTGTTTTTGTTTGCCTAAAAGCAAACGATTTTTAGTCGTCACAGATATTAGTTGTTGTAGAATTAAATTGATCTATTATATCTGTTATGTAGAATGTCCATTTCTTTGAATTGTAACCTTCATGGATTATTTTCGTTATCGTGTTAACCAATATAAGTAACATTTATGTGACTTATAATTTCCTATTCTTTTATTTTTCGACAAAAGAAATCCCTTCCCTTATCTAACTAACAACTAAAGAAATACACGATTCATCTCACACATCATTCATTTCTCTTTAAAAGCTACTATGTGTTCTATTCTTCTTGTCACATAATCTTTCCTATCGACTTACCAACCGCCCTAGCCAACCGCCAGAGACAAAATATGTGTACTAACTTTAGATCATTTTTTTATTAAGCAAGCTAACATAATTCCTTGGTGTGAATTTAACTAAATTAAAGCGGGAAATCGGGAGATTGGAGTTATTTTTCTATATGTTACTTGTTAGGGAGATCACCAAATCGGGAGACTTGGCGCCTCTGGTTCCCCCTACACCACGCCTTAGCCCTCCCCCACATCCCCCACATCCTCCCACCCCCACATCCTCCCACCCCCACATCCTCCCACCCCCACATCCTCCCACCACCCACATCCCTCCCCCTCCCTAACTACCCACGCAGTATTGACTCCCACAGCTCGGGCGAGAGGCGAGCAGCTCAAGTGGAACCAGTTTAGTTATTGATGTCGCCACCAGGCGGCAGGCCGTGTGACCGTGTTTACAGTTGTCTACACTAGACTGCAGTAATTGCGTCCCATTAGGCTTGCCGAGGCCCATATCAGAGCATCGCACCGCTGGAATTTGCCACCAGGCGGCGCCTCGTGTTTGACCTAGTTCGGTTTAATCCCAACGTGGCGTCGTCCGTCCTGGGGGGCGTTCCATGTGGGTTCTCGTGGAGACCGGAAGTGGAGACAGACGCCGATTAGTCTGGAAGGCGCAATTATTGTTAATATATATTATATAAATATATATATATATTATATATATATATAAGCAAACAGAAGTCATAAGCCAGACAAATATATGTAATATATAAAAGAAATTGACCGTCCGAGTGGATCTGGGGGCGATAACGACCAAGCAGGCATACACGTGTCAAAGGCTATGACTAGTGGCTCCGGTGTGGCCGAATCTGGAACTACAGGCAGAATGCAGAAGAACCTAGATAAATGGTGTATATTAATAATAGAGCAAACTGAAGAGAGTTAGTGTCCTTGTTTATATTCCCATAATAGATTATAGAGACTGTTTATTCCTGTCTACTAATTTATTCATCTACTTTTGTTTATTCCTGTTTACTAATTTATGTATCTACTTTTGTTTATTCCTGATCACTATTTTTGTTCCATTCGTGGATTAACCAGTGGACAATTCAACTGTGGCTTATTCAGCCTTTTCAGCTGGCCCTCGTCCTATTATAATATTAATAACACCGAGCGCCAGGCCAGTTAGCGACAAGTATCAATTTGAAAAGTGTTTCGTTTGACCAGTTAGGCCAACAACAACAAAAGGTTGGTTATCGTCCTTTTGAAATAATAATCCGGGTCGGGCAGGCGGGCTGTTTTTATTTATTTGTTTTATTTATTTTATTTGCTGCCGCCCACTCTCGACCCTCCTTCCTTCCTTTCCCAGTTCCCTCCCTATCACCCCTCAAATCCCTCTCCATTCCTTCTCCCACTGCCTTGTCCGTTAGCCCCCCCCCTCACTCCCCTCACTTCTATTTCTCACTCCATCCAGCCCACTCCTATTTCCATTTCTCACTCCACCCGTCCTCTCCATTTGAAAGTAAAAACAAAAATCATGGGTGGTCGATTTTTCAGGCATGAGCAGGGACGATCACCCATTAAATCTTTTGTTGTGGTTGAACAGTTCAGGCGCAAAACCACCTAGGCGCCAATCCAAAAATGGAGATAAAGAGACATTGGAATCAAACCCTCAAGGACTTTTTTTGTGTTTGTATTTCTTCTCTTTTGTCCATTGCTCCATAAGCATGTGATCACATGAAAAGTGGAATTAGTGAGAATTAAAATTATTTTCATGTAAAAATCTTTTATTTAAACTTCATTTTTGCATTGGCGTTTATGTGAGCTCTTCATTTGGCCTTACAATTTTGACTTACTGGATTTGTTCGGTGAGCGATAATTCAAGACGGAAAAATATCCTAGATGACCCGTCCTCCTTTGTTGTTAGTACATTTGTAAATCTGGTGTTCTCTGTGGCAGAGTGGTTAGAGTTTCTGACCTTTTTCTAGGTTGGACTCCTAATCTGAAGGTCGGTGGTTCGATTCCCTGTGCCCCACCTCTGCCAATTTGGATTTCCACCACTGTGTATAACTTACAACGACATCAAAGGCCAGTTGCTCTCATACCATGTCTATGTGGTGTGGGAGGCTCAAAATCTCTTGGGTCGGTAAAAGTGTAGGCTCGGGCTTTCTATCGACAATCTATCTAATGCTGAAAACAAGCCTATTCAGGCTTATCCATGATAGGCAGTATTAATCTTCAAGAAAAAAGATTAAGCAGTGGGAATTTCAATCACAGACAGCTGGTCTTCCTCATTTCAACTGCGTCATTCTCTACCCTACAAATGCCAAGCACTATGTAAAATATTCCAATATTCGGCAAGGGGGAATGCAGTTGTTCTATTACTGATCGGTGTACTTGGCCAGGTGCATATATATATATATATATATACACCCTCGCCAGTTATATTGGTTATTTAAAAAAAAAGGTTTTGGATTAAGCCACCATTTTTCCATCCTCAGCGTATTTGAGCATGTCTTAAAAGGTGATAACTAATTTTTTGTTGTCGATTGTAATGATTGACACAGAACAGCACAGAAACGGTTACACTGAAAACACAAGGACATTTGCTTCAAATCAATATGTATTCTATTGGGATTATGAAACACCATACATCAGTTTATCCTGAGCAAATGCATAAGCAGATAGTATGTTGATCGTTACAATGGGCACAGTTTTGTCCCATATTACTTATCACCTTTTGAGACCGTCTCATTTGTTTATGCAACTTGAGGTTGTAGGCCCTGCGCATGCGCCAAAAAGTGGTTCGGCTGACCCGAGTTGTTTAATCGAACACACCCCTGGTCACTGCTGGACGAGCAAAGACTTTATAGCTGCGACATAAAAGGGCGAGACCTCGCCGGTGCGCGGTTATTTGTTCAGTGCCACAGGCAGGCACCTGGCCAAGAGTGCCTGGGGCACACTGATGCCATATTCATAAGGGTGTACTGCTTAGATACAGTGCAGCTGAACAATGATACCATTATTATTTCATCATTGGGTTAGAACAGAAGGTTTGTTCCTATTGGTGTATTTCCCTTATAATTTTGTTTTGTTTGAGCTTTTTTGGTGATGGTGTATTTATGCTGCCCATAATGGTTAAGTCTAATGACTTGTTTTCGCCGCTAGACAGTAATAGTCCCTGGTTCCCCTTGTTTTATTACTGTCAGTTGTTGTGTAGCTATCTACTGCATGCATTCTTTCTCTGTTTGTAAGCATTCTTCCACATCTCCGTACATTCTGTGATTCTGGTCGTTCACACGTTTATAGTCACACCGATGTAATGTGAAATAATATCACCTTTAGATTAAATGTTGTATCCTATCACTGGATGCTGTGGCCGAATCGGTAAAGCGCAGGCTTCCCATGCGGAAGGTCGGGAGTTTGAAACCTGGCCGAGTCAAAGCAATGACGTACAAAATTGATACCTAGCCTGGCACTTGGCATTATTAGGATAGGACAAGGACTGGTTAGCTCAGTATCAAGATAATATGACTGGGTGGAATATCCAGACAAGGACCCACCCTGGTATGACCTTAGGTATTGCCAGGATGTAAAGCCCCAACAAACAACAAAACAAACTATGTAACAAATCATAAATCCTGCCATTTAGTTTTAATTAACAAATATATCAGTTGAACTTGCAAAATAGTGTCTGCCTTCAGTATCTTAATACACTTTGCCATAGGTACTGCTTTAGCATTTGCCGACATTAGTTTGTTTTTATTCATATATATATATGTTGTATACACCATTATACGAGTATAATAAGCCGGAAGATTCATCTACTCCCCCAGCCACTAAGTCATCGGCTGGTCACCTACTCATTAAGCCATCTACTAGTGCCTCATGACCTGAGCACGTGCCGCCACCTGTGAAAGTACAACATCTGAACACTTTGACTTCTGGATACTGAATGGTTTATTCCCGTCCAGGGCTCACTGAACCGCCGGCTAAACTGTCCATGATGTCATCAGATTTACATACTCCTTTGTCTCACTCACTGTCTAGAACATCATGCATCTCATTAGCATATATTACCCACGTGTCTGGATGTCTATTACGCATATATCACACCACCTGCTCGCCCATGCCTCAGCGGCCGTTCCTTTCACTCACTATAATACATGTAATGTATTCATATATATGTAGTGTTCTGCACTGACCTCTCAGGCAAGTAACCACATAGACAGGTAGGCGTGGGGAGTGTGTTGATATCAGGGAGCCTAGGTGGTGTAATGGTTAGCACACTGGCCCGGAATGCAAAGAGATGTGGGTTCGAGTCCCTCTCTAGGCACAGTATTTCCCATTTTCATTACCCCCATGACACTGGTTGCCGTGATCAGGATCCTGTACAAGCTTTGCGCTGTATGGTTGTTGAACCTACCCTGTGTATGTATGTGTTGGTGCATTGCCTGTATGTATGTAATTGTAAGCATTACAAGACTTACAATTCCAGGGGGACGAGTGTGGTGGTCTGCACTGACCTCTCAGGCAAGTAACCACATAGACAGGTAGGCGTGGGGAGTGTGTTGATATCAGGGAGCCTAGGTGGTGTAATGGTTAGCACACTGGCCCGGAATGCAAAGAGATGTGGGTTCGAGTCCCGCTCTAGGCACAGTATTTCCCATTTTCATCACCCCCATGACACTGGTTGCCGTGATCAGGATCCTGTACAAGCTTTGCGCTGTATGGTTGTTGAACCTACCCTGTGTATGTATGTGTTAGTACATTGCCTGTATGTATGTAATTGTAAGCATTAAAAGACTTACAATTCCAGGGGGATGAGTGTAGTGGTCTGCACTGACCTCTCAGGCAAGTAACCACATAGACAGGTAGGCGTGGGGAGTGTGTTGATATCAGGGAGCCTAGGTGGTGTAATGGTTAGCACACTGGCCCGGAATGCAAAGAGATGTGGGTTCGAGTCCCTCTCTAGGCACAGTATTTCCCATTTTCATCACCCCCATGACACTGGTTGCCGTGATCAGGATCCTGTACAAGCTTTGCGCTGTATGGTTGTTGAACCTACCCTGTGTATGTATGTGTTGGTGCATTGCCTGTATGTATGTAATTGTAAGCATTACAAGACTTACAATTCCAGGGGGACGAGTGTGGTGGTCTGCACTGACCTCTCAGGCAAGTAACCACATAGACAGGTAGGCGTGGGGAGTGTGTTGATATCAGGGAGCCTAGGTGGTGTAATGGTTAGCACACTGGCCCGGAATATATAAATATTTTATATTTATAAATATATATGACCAATTTTGCATGTTTTCATTTCAAATATCACCGATCTTAGGCATTTATAATTACAGTTATTTCAAACTGCACTAGTATAGGTTTTAACCGATAAATCCAATTTAATTACAGGTGCACTTATTAAGCATGCGGAAAAGGAAATACCGAGTCAATTTAATAGAAGCTGTCCTGCGCATAGCTGAACCTTGGGGGTCAGAGTTTTGACAAGCATGCCAAAATTAATTTGGTATGTTTACACTTGAAATATTTGTTAAATTAGTCATTTAAAAGCAAAATTACTTCAAACTAAAGTAAGCTAGATTATAACGATCACCCTCATTATATTTAGTCAGAAAATGACAGAAGCTCAAAACCATAGGACTATGCAGCTTTAATGACGATTGCGTGTGACTACTGACGTGCATTGCGCGCACACCCCTCCCTCAGCGCACACCCCACACCCCACACCCCGACACACACCACACCCGCCACACCCCCACACCCACACACACACCCACACCCACCCACACACCACACACACTCACCTCCAGGTCCCCACAGATAATGTACAGGAGCCAGGCTCCACCTACATAAAAGATTCACCCGGTACTTCTAGTACACGAGTGAAGGACAACGTAGTGTAAATATGGGCGAAAATAGGTTTAGTATGGAACCTGAACTAGAAACTGTGGCTCCAGTATCAAATGGCTACCCATGTAGGCACAGAGTTGGTGAAATGGGCGAGAATGCAAAAAGACAAGATGGCGGCACTAGAACGCCGTCGATTTCACTCTAAAATCTTATTAAACTAGATATTTTATTATATTTTTCAACTCAAACGTAGCGGGTAAATATGAAGACACCTACAAAGAATAAATGTTGCTTCTTAGATTGTGAAATTAGGCTCTCATTTCATTAACCCGCTTTTTCGACCGTTTTTATATAGGGCTGGTATTCACCCGTGTACTGCGAGTACCGGGTGAATCCTATCTAGGCTCCACCCAGCAGGCAGCAACATGCTGTCCAGCTGCACACGGCCTACCAAATACATCACCCAGACTTTCCTGTATGGCTTAATGGTATTGTTTCTATGTGGTTTACTTCATTATCATTTTTGGTTTGGTAAATGAATTTGATTCATATATATCTTTTGTCAGTGCCATAGCACTGGTCTTCCGAACATGAGTGTTGCAGGTATTTAGGTATTTACACAATTTATTGTACATAGTTTATATATTAAAGTGAAATGTGAAGTGGATTCTGAAATTAAAGTGTACACAATGCAATAAGTAATGAGTATGAGGTGCATTAAATCATTTTACATTTACATGCAAGGTTTTAGTTGTTGGTTTAGAATTTCCAATCCAATATATAATAATAATAATATGTTTAGTTAGTTCTTAGTCTTAGTTCAATGTGATCAGATAATCTTGTATTTATTATGTTGATTTATATGTGGTAGGATGTTGGTGTTAGTTGAGGTGTTTTTGTGTTAGTAAGTCAAGATGTCTTGACTATTGATTAGTTCTGTAGTAAATACACCGACGTATTCATTGGTGTGAGGAATGAGGAATGCCCATGTTGGTGGGAAGGGACTATTGGAAGGGGGAGGCCAGCAGGCAGGACACACTGGACTTAGTAAACCATGGTCGTAATGCTCGCATTGCGGTTGATGCGATCCGAGGGAGGACCCCCCCCCCTCTTTTTCCTCCGGCCGTTGGCCATTACATAACCGCCCGCGCCTCCTTCCCTTAAGAGCCAGCCCCAGGCCGCCTCAGGCCACTCGCCCTCTTGCCTCCAGACACTCCGCTCCTCCTTACACTTTTTTCCCCACCCACCATCCCTATACACCAACTCTCCATCATAGGGTTGAGGGCTCCTAGGATCCACCTCCCGGGCCCAACTATTAACATTGCTCATTGACATTGACATATTTCAATCCTGATACCTCATATATCATGATGATGCCTCATATATTCTACTTTATATTTCTCTATACTCATGATTCATCACTGCTGATTACATGTTGATGCCTCATATCTTCCTTTATATACCCATGATACTCATGCTTGATGAATGTACTTATCCATGTTTATCCCGGCATTTCTAAATAAAATGCCTTTTTATCCACTCATGCCTCCTGTCCTTCCTTGTCGCGCATCATCAACTCGTGGGTTCGATTCCCAGCCGAGTCAAACCAATGACTCATAGGAAGCGAATTAGAGATGGATAGGAATAAGGTGGGGAGAGGCGGTGATGAGAGGGGCGGCAGATGGGGGAGAGGAGGAGAGGAGGAGAGGAAGAGGGAATGAGTTAACGGGAATGAAGGATTGAGAGAGGGAGGGAGGGGAAGGGAGAGAAACGGGAGAGAGAGAAATGTGTGAGGGAGAGAGGGAGAGTCAGATCACGAGTGAGAGGGGGACAGAGGGAGAGAGGGAGAGAAGGGGAGCGGAAAGGGAGAGAGACTGAAGGGAGAGGGGGGAAGAGAGAGAGAGGGAGACAGAGGGAGAGAGAGGAGAGATAGGGGAGAGAGGGAGAGAGGGGAGAGAGGGGAGAGAGTGGGTGATACAGGAGAGAGAGGGAGAGACGGGGAGAGCGAGGGAAAGAGAGGGAGAGCGAGGGAGAGGGGAGAGAGAGGGAGAAAGTCAGAGAGGGGGCCAGGGAGAGGGAGAGAGAGGGAGAGAAAGGGGGAGACAGGGAGAAAGTGAGAGAGGGAGAGAGGGAGAGAGAGGGAGAGAGGGAGAGAGAGGGAGAGAGAGAGGGACAGAGGTAGAGGGGGAGAGGGAGAGAGGGGGGGGGAGGGAAGAAGTGAGGGTGAAGGGAGGAGGTATAGGAGGTGGTACGGACATTGTACTGCTGTGATCGGGACAGGACGTGGGGTGTGTGGATGGTGGATGTGGTGGTGGAGTTGTGTGTGTATGTGGCGGAGGGGGGGGGGATCCCACACTGGTGCCTGGCCTCGTTGTGAAACAATGGTCATAAACCTGACTTCTTAGTGGTAGAGTGTGCTCATTGAGGCAGCCCGCTCAATGTGAGTGTGGCACGCGAATTGTGGATATTCACTTTTAACATGGCGCGCCTGTGGACCATTGCAGGCTCGACACACACACATACACACGCACACAGGCGCACACACACGCATACCCCCCCCCCCCCCCCGTCTCCCGTCGCGCCGATACTTCACGCCAAGCGGCCGGCAAAAGCTGTATATTCCGATGAACAATGATTAAATCCTCAACTATTCAAAGCGAAAGCAGTTATCTATTATATATTATCTACATTTGATCTTACGTGTCCACCTTAAATACTGGTGCGCTTATTAAACATTTGGCACTGCATAAAAGGTGAAATTAAAGTTGCATGGTCCGATGGTTTTGAGTTTCTGAAATTTTCTGAGATAAATATATAAGAGTGTTCACTATAACCTACCGTACTTTAGTTTGAAGTAACTTTTATTATAAATGGCTAAGTTTGGAGATATTCGAAGAACAACCATGCCAAATTAATTTTGGCAAGCATGCCAAAACTCTGCCACCATAGACTTCTGCTGTAACAGGTTCTATTAAATTGCACCAGTATTTCCTTCTATGTTGCAACAACTGTTTAATAAGTGCACCAGTATCTAAGTTAGATAGGTTCACTCAAATCTAGATAATTGTTTTGGTTTTGAAAATGTGATGCTTCATCGGACTATGCGGCTTTAAGTCAATTTAATACGAATAGAACCTGTTACTGCTGAAGTCTGTGTGTGTCAGAATTGTGACATGCTTGCCAAGATTGATTTTTTCACGATTCTGTTAAAATATCTTCAAAGTTTGCCAGTTAAAATAATAGTTACTTCAAACTAAATTAAATTATATTAAAGCAATCAATATGAGTTTTACATGGGTAAGGCCGCTTATCCTTACAAGGGATTAAACATAATCTAACCATCCACTCGTGTTGTTAATTATTTTCCTCCCGCAGTGGACTTATTTCATCGCGTGGAAAACACCTGAGTAACAAAATATGGAAATCGCTTTTTGTTTTGTTTGTTTGTACATTAGTTGTTTAAGCAGGGGAAATTTCAATCGCGGACGATTGGTCTTCCTCATTCCGCTGCTCCTTGCCCTATTCTAATAATGGCGAATGCCTGGCTGGGAAGCAACAAGTATCAATTTTTAAGTCATTGGTTTGACTCGACCAGGGTTTGAACCCACGACCGCATGGTCTATCAACAGGGAAGACAGACCCTCTAACTCATTCGGCCATCCATATGATGGGTTCGATCCATTGTCAAATCCCACCAAAACCATACCACATTAAGTGAACGTTATCTGGTACTCGGCATTACTGGGAGAGGGCAAGGACTGGTTGCCCCCGTGTCACAATAACACGACTGTGAGGGATAGTACTGTATCCCAGTGAGGCAACAATATAACATCGCCATGAGTGCGTCCTGTCACTGCTCGCTCTAGTGAGACATCAACTGTTGCTAGGACACAAGACTGTTATCACCAATAACAAAAACCCAGCCAAATATGATAGTGCGCATCTGTTAGTGCTAGTGTTAGTGCTAGTGTTAGGAACCCACCCCCTGGTGGAGATCCCACGAACTGCGACCAGTTGTGGTCCCACCTGCTCACCTGACTGCAGAGTAGCACCTCCTACATACCCACCATACCATACCAATAGGAATGCTAAAGGCAAGAGAATTGGGGACCTTGTGGCTGGTCATGCTCTGTGTGTATTGAACGATGGTTCATACACATATTTGCATCCTGGCTACGGAACATACTCTGCCACCGATCTCGCATTGTAGAACCAGAACTGGTGCTGGACTTTTCGTGGAGGGTCTGGGATGACCTTTGCAGGAGCGACCACTTCCCAATTATTCTTAATTGCGGGGGCGGGGGGGGCATCTCTCGTAGAGCGAGAGAGGAGCTGGTGGCTTCGTAAAGCCGACTGGCCCACCTTCCAGACCCTATGTCGCGAGGAGTTCACTCCAGACATCAGTGACATCGATGCCTTCACTGAGATGCTGAGATAGATTGCAGAGAAAACTGTTCTGAAGACCTCGGCAACTCCCAAGCGTTTGATGCCATGGTTAGATGACAGCTGTAGGAGGGCTATTAAGGAATGAAAGAAAGCTCAGCGTAAATTCCACAGGAGACCGACTGCTGAAAATCTGGCGCTCTTTAGAATTCTGTGCGCTCGCGCTCACAGAACAATCAAAGAAGCATGGAGGAAGTGTTGGAGACAATTTGTTTCTAGCATCACTATGCACACGCCTTTGGGCAAAGTGTGGACAATGAGCAGGAGAATCAAATGAAGGGGAGGTGATTCTTCTGTAGTCCAGCACTTGAAACACAACAGCACCATTCTCCTATCACTCGACGAAATAAGTGAAGAATTGGCTCGCACCTTTGCTGGAAACTTGTCATTGGCAAACTGCCTCCCGGGCTTTCGTGCCATCAAGGTACGCCTAGAGCAAAAGCTCTTAGACTTTTCCTCCAATGACGAGGAGCACTACAACTCCCCATTCAGTATGGGTGAGTTGAGGTGTTCTTTGGAAAGCGCGCATGACACAGCAGTTGGACCTGTTGGAATTCATTATCAATTTTTTAAACATCTCCCTGAACATGCGCTGAGACTGTTGCTTCAACTCTTGAACAACATCTGGGAGTCGGGTGTCGTCCCCGCCTCTTGGCGGGAGGCAACAGTAATACCGATTCCCAAACCTGGTAAAGACCAGAGTGAAGCCAACAACTATCGTCCCATAGCCCTACCAAGCTGCATCTATAAAACCAGGGAGCGCATGGTAAACAACCGCCTCGTCTGGCTACTGGAGTCAGGACACCACCTGTCCAACCTTCAATGTGGCTTCAGACGGGGCTGCAGCACCCTCGACCATTTGGTCCGCATGGAGACCTTCATAAGAGATGATTTCCTTAAGAAGGAGCACGTTGTGGCTGTGTCGAAAAAGCTTATGACACAACATGGCAGCATGGCATCATGGAGGATCTTCATGCGATTGGCCTTCGTGGCCACCTGGCAATTTTCATCAGGAACTTTCTAGCCTTCAGGCATTTCCGTGTCCGTGTCAAGACTACCTATTCCAGCCTACACTCACAGGAACTAGGAGTACCTCAATGCAGCATACTGGCTGTGACCCTTTTCGGGGTCAAGGTCAATGGTATTGCTGCTGCTGTAAAGCGGGGGGTCTCCTGTAGTCTTTTCGTGGACGACTTTGTTTTATATTACAGCGGTGCTAACCTGAATGTCATAGAGAAACAGCTACAACCAAGCATAAATGGGATCCATCGATGGTCAGTTCTGAATGGTTTCAAATTTTCCAAGACCAAAACAGTCTGCCTGCACTTCTGCCTGCTGCATAGAATGCATGCGGAACTGGGGCTGACCCTGGATGGGGATACCATTAAAGTCGTTGAGAAAACCAAATTTCTGGGCCTCCTTCTCGACGCAAAACTGTCTTTCGTGCCACATATAAAGTACCTGAAAACAATATGCCTGAAAGCGCTAGATATTCTGAGGGTGCTGTCCAGCTCAGAATGGGGACAGAGATGTTCTGCTCTCTGTGTACAGAACCTTGGTTCGGTCCTGAGTGGATTACGGCAGCATAGTATACGGTTCCGCAAGGAAATCATATATTGGGCTGCTAGACACGATCCACCACCAGGGACTGCGCCTGGCCATTGGGGCCTTCTGCACCTCACCAGTTCAGAGCCTCTACGTCAAAGGCAATGAACCATCACTAAATAACAGGAGAATCAAACTGGCCATGCAATATGTAGTCAAGATAAAAACTAATGCATTGAATCCTGCACACAATTGTCTATTTCAAGCAACATGACGAATCCAGGTCTGAAGCCAGGCCGAATTACATCCGGCCACTTAGGCTCCGAATGAAACCTCATTTGGAGGCCTTGGGCGTGGATTTGGACGTGTTGGACTTGGAGGATGCCAAAGTCCCAGAACATCCCCCGTGGTCATTGAGGAAGCCATCAGTTATCCTCTGACTCACGGAACTGAGGAAGTCTGGGACACATCCACTCGAGTACCAAGGACTGCATGCAGAGATTCAAGGCCAGTCTGCAAACCACCTCTCCATATACACTGATGGTTCGAAAGACCAAAGCCGGGTAGCTGCTGTGGCAGTCTGCCGACAGGAAAAATTTGGTGTACGCTTGCCCGATCAGAGCTCGATTTTCACTGCAGAAGCCCGAACACTCCTTCTCGCATTGGAGTGTACCGAGGTAACCAACCACACTAACTATGTTATATACAGTGATTCGTTCTCTTGCCTCCTGGCTGTTGCTGGACTGAAAATGAATCACCCTATTCTAGCAACGGTCATTTATAAAATGAACCAACTGACAACAGATGGGTATGACATCCACCTGTGCTGGGTGCCTGGCCATGCTGGCATACAAGGAAACGAACGAGCTGATCGGGCTGCGAAGAAGGCCCTGAACTGTGATCTTGAACCGTGTCTGATCCCTCACTCTGATCTGAAACCACTAATAGCCACCCACATAAAATCCAAATGGCAACATGAGTGGGATGAAAACATTAATAAACTTAAAGAAATTGAACCATCTGTGGGAAAGCCACCACAGACTCATGTGGGAGGTCGGCGGGACCAAGTGGTCCTTAGCCGCTGCCGTATTGGCCACTCGTGGCTTACACATGCTTTTCTGCTCAAGGGGGAACCTCCCCCTGAATGTATTGGGTGTCAGTCCCCGCTGACACTCAAACACATTTGACTAAGTTGCGTTGATTTTTTGGCCCTGCGCCAACAGTTCTACACTGCAGACAGTATGCATGACCTTTTTACTAAGGTAAAACAGGAAAACATTTTAGCCTTTTTGAGGGCAGCTGGACTGTACCACCTCATATAGTTTACTAAATAGATTCTATCAATTATTAATAAAACCTTTCTTTTTCTATGGGAATTTGTTTCCCTTGACCACAAATATATGTTTTTGAGCTTTCTAATTTAATGAGTGTCTATTGGCACATAATTGATTGTCTGCTTTTACATGTAAAATCGATGGTTTGAACAAAAAACAAACATTTCTCGCCATGAATATGGCCTATGCTGCCGACATGGCGTAAAGCAACCACCAATCAATCAATCAACATACCGACCCACCACACACACCCACCACACACCACTCCCACCACACCCACCACCCACCACACACACTACACACGCCCACCACACACACCCACCACATCCACACACCACACATACCCACCACACCAACATCCTCCCCCCCCCCCCCCACAGCCTCCCTGTTGCTGCTGACGTCCGTGTTTGACACCTACTAAGTGCACTGACAACTGCCATCCCACTACTCGGCCCCGATACGAACTGATCGTGGGTTCGAAGCCTGGTCGAGTGAAACCAATGACTTACAAATTTATATTTGTCGCTTCCTAGCCAGGCGCTCGGCATTATTAGGACAGGGCAAGGACTGGTGTGCTCAGTGTCAGGATAATGTGACTGAGTGGGATATCAGGTCATGGTTCTGGCGGCCTGATCTCCTAGTGAGGCAGCACTATAAATTCGGGATGAGTACGCACTGTCACAAGTCGGTACCCGTCCTAATATGACCTTAGATGTTGCTAGGACATAAAACAACAACAAACAAACCTGACAGCGGCAATAAGACTCAAGAGCCGTCTTGTACACATTCGCCGATGTCCCATTCCGCTCGCCGATGTCCGATACACTGGCACACCGATATGCAGATAAGACAATACCCCAATACATAATACCCCAAATACTCCAATACCCAATACCCCACTGCACAATACCCCACTACCCCAATACCCAATACACCAATACACAATACCCAATACACCAATACCCCAATACCCCAATACACAATACACCAATACACCAATACCCAATACACCAGTACATCAATACATCAATACCCAAAACACCAATACCCAATACCCTATTACCCCAATACTAAAAATACCCAATACCAGAACACCCCAATACACCAATACCCAAATACCCCAACACCCCAATACCCAATACCCGAATACCTCAATACACCAATACACCAATACACCAATACACCAATACACCAATACCCAAATACCCCAACACCCCAACACCCAATACCCAATACCCCAATACCTCAATACCCCAATACCCCAATACCCCAATACCCAATACTCAATATCCAAATACCCAAATACCCAAATACCCAATACCCCAATACTTCAATTCCTCAATACCAAATACCCCAATACCCAATACCCCAATAATTCAATTCCTCAATACCAAATACCTCAATACCCCAATACCCCAATGCGCCGATATGCCTCTTCTTCCATCCCCTTCTCTTCACTTCCAGCTCCTTCTCCCCCTCCTCCCTTCCCCCTTCTCGCCACCGTGTCCGGGTTAAATGGTCTAACTATTCTAAGTATTTGTAGCAAACTCCTCTCACTGAACACCCGTTCAGATATATAAAGTCAACACGGAGAAACGTAACAGAGGGCGGGCGACAGTGTCTAGAATTAACACTCACGTTGCGTTATAAATGAAAGGATGAAATACAAATTGGTCAAACGTCGTGACAGAAACGTCCACCATCCTCCCCTACACCCATCCTCCACTCTCCAACCCCATGCGCCTCTCTACGCTTCCACCTTCCTTTATCCCTCTACACCCCTTTCCCATACCACCCACCCCTTCATTCCTCCACCTCCTCCTTCAACCACCCCCTTCCCCTCCTACCTCCTTCACCCCTATCTGCACCCTCCCCCTCCACCCCCCCCCATTTTCCACTCCCATATTCCACTCCTACCTGCCCCGCCCCTCACCCTTCACCTCCTCACCCCCCCACCTCACCCCCTCCCCACCCACCCCTCACACGCTCCGCTCCTTACCTGGTCCCCCCATCTTCACCCTCTCCTCCACCCCCCCCCCGCTCTCTATTCTACCGACTTCTCCCCCTATCCCCTCTCCCTTCCCCCTCTCCTCTCCCCCTCTCCCCCTCCCCCATCCCCCCTCCCCCTCACCCCCCCTCTGTTCCTTACTTGCTCTCCCCCTTATGCCCGCCCCTCCTCTCCCCGCCCTACCCTCTGACCTTCCCCGTACCCTCCTCCCCTCCGCCTCCCGGTCCCCTCTCCCCGTCCCCCTCTCCCCCGTCCCCCTCCCCTCCTCCCCTTCTGCTCCATACTTGCTCTCCCCTCCTCCCCTCCCCTCCTCCTTCCCCCTTGACACCCTCTGCTCCGTACCTGCTTCTCCCCTCCCCTCCCCCTCCCTGTCCCCTCCCCCTGCTCCTCTCATTCCTCAATTCCCCTTTCCCCTCTGCTACATACCTGCTCTTCGTCCCTCCCCCGCCCGCCCCGCCTCTGACGCCGCTGGTCCGGGGCTGGTTCCGGCTGCGCGGACGGAGGGCAGCCTTCTTTGTGGAGACCGGCGCATCCCATTGGGTGTTTTGTGCGCGGGAATAAAGAAGCCTTGGCCCGCCGCCATCTTTGTCTGCGCCTTTTGTCCGCTTGGGGGCCGCGCGCTGGCCAGGTGAGGCCGAAGGAGGTGGGTGGTGGGCGTGTGGAGGGTGATAGTGGTGGTGGAGGTAGGGGTGGTGGTGGGTGGGTGGGTGATGCAGGTGTGGGGTGGAGGTGCGGATGGTGGTGGAGGTGTGGGTGGGATTTAGGTGGGCGTGGTGGAGGTGGGGTGGAGATGGTGGTGCTGGTGGGGTGGGGCTGGAGGTGTGGTGGAGGTGGGGTGGAGGTGGTGGTGGTGGGGGGGCTGGAGGTGTGGCGGGTGGGCGGGGTGTGAGGTAGACGTGTGGGAGTGGTGGTGAAGGTGAGGTGGAGGTGTGGGTGGTTGGGGGATAGGGTGTTCCAAGAAAGAGGTTGGAGTATATAGGGCGGAGTATATATATATGGGTTACGATATGGGTGGGTGTGATTGTATGTGTGTGTGTGTGGGTGTATGGGTGTGTGTGTGGGTGTGGGTGTGGGTGCGATCAGTGTGCATATATACACATGGAGAGTGGGCTCATTTGCATATGTATGGGTATATGTATGTGCGGTGTTGGGAGGTATGCATTGTATGTGGGTGTTGGGAGGGAGGAAGGGAGGGGAAGGGGGAAGGGGGAGGGGGGAGGGGGAAGGGGGAGGGGGGGAGGGGGAAGGGGAGGGAGAGGGGGGGAGGGGGAAGGGGGAGGGGGAAGGGGGAGAGGGAGGGGGAGGGGGAAGGGACAGGCGGGTAGGAACAGTGGCATAGAGTTACTAATTACGATTCTATTGAGATAGGGTTCAGCTGAGTTTGTGCATTGCATTGAGATCAGGGGGACTGCTTTTTGAGTCATGGTCAGGACCCCCCCCCCCCCACACACACACACATACCTAGCCCAGCTCCACTCTCCTTACATACAGCAAAAGGAAGCACTTACATGCCATCCCTACTATTAGAGCTAACTAACTGTTACATCCATTGCCATTCTGCAATTTATGCATTCAGCTGTTAATGCTTTAATTAATTAAACTCTTTTTAAATCACTTGACTCATATAGATCGAGTTTTGAGTTTGATTGGATCACAGACATGCAGTAAGTTAATTAACTGTAGGGCTTTCCCAAGGGTTGATTTTCTAGCCGAGGAACAGATGTTACATAACATTTAAGTTCATATACATGTATGCAAAATACATTGTTTCAACAAATCAGTAATTAATATTTGTACCGACAGTGATACATGCCCACACTCCACACCTCCATCTCTTCCACCACCCCCACACACCCCCACCTCCGACACTCTCCACAGATCTCCACGTCACCCAACCTCACCCTTCCACACGCAACATCTCCATCTCCCACATCTCCACCCCCCACATCTCCATCCCCCACATCTCCATCCCCCACATTTCCATCTCCACATCTACATTCCCACATCTGCATCCCCCACATCTCCATCCCCCTTTTTGTTTTTTCATCTCCATCCCCACATCTCATCCATCTTACATCTCCATCCCCCTCTACATCCCCACATCTCCATCCCCACTCTCCCCCCCACATCTCACCACATCTGCATCCCCACATCTGCATCCATCACATCTCCACCCCGGTCTACATCCCCCACATCTCCATCCCCACATCTACTCCCCCACATCTCCATCCCCACATCTCCATCCCCACATCTACATCCCCCACATCTCCTTTTTGTTTTTTTTTTGTGTTTATCCCCCACATCTCCATCCCCACATCCATCCACATGTATCCCCCACATCTCCATCCCACATCTACATCCGCCTTCTCCACCCCCACATCTTCCATGTCTCCACCCCCACATCTCCATCCCACATCTCCATCCCCCACATCTCCCTACCCGTTTCACCCACATCCCCTCACACATACCCCCACCTTACCGTCACATTCACACCCCCACAACCCCTACTATCGCCCCTCCGCACCCCACATTCTCACTACCTGTACTGTCCCATATATTCCACAAATCCCCACAACACCCACACACACGCGTTTCTACACCTCCACAGCCTCCACGTGCCCACCCACCATCCTCCACCCACCAATACTCGCCACACCTACTTCCCCAAGTACACACACACCACACGGGTGCAAACGAGTCAACACTTACAACGCTCAATCTGTCAATCAATCGCAACCAGGGGCGGCTTCAGTGGGCAGGAAGAGGGTGGTAGGGAGCGGGGAGCGGGGGAGAAGGGAGTGCGGAGTAGGGAGAGGGGAGCAGGGAGAGTGGAGGGGGAGAAGGGAGAAGGGAGTGGGGAGAGGGGAAGGGGGTGGGGAGAAGTGGGTGTGGGGAGAGAGGGAGTAGGAGGGTGAGAGGGAGAAAGGGAGCGGGTGAAGGGAGTGGGGAGGTGAGTGCGGAGTGGGGACGAGGGAGCGGGGAGTAGGGGAGCAGAGAGAGGGGTGTGGGGAGATAGGGAGAAGGGAGCAGGGGAGGGGGAGGGGGAGGAAGGAGTGGGAGCGGGGAGAGGGGTAGGGCGTTAGACGGAGAAGGGAGCGGGGAGTGGGAGGGGAATGTGGGTGAGAAGGGAGCGGGATCGGGAGGCGGGAGGGGGGGATGGGGTGAGAAGGGAGCGGTGAGAAGGGAGCAGGGAGTGGGGAGAGGGGAGGGGAGAAGGGAGCAGGCAGTGGGGAGAAGGGAGCGGGGATCGGGGAGAAGGTATCGGGGAGAAGGGAGCAGGGGGAAGAAGGTGGGGAAAAGAGGGTGGGGAGAAGGGAGCAGGTAAAATGGAAAGGGGAGAAGGGAGCGGGGAGCGGGGAGAAAGTAGCGGGGAATGGGGAGCGGAGAGCTGGTGCAGGGAAGAGCAGAGGAGTATGGGAGAGGTGAGCTGGGAGCGAGGAGAAGGGACCAGGGAGTGGGGAGGTGAAGAGTAGGGAGCAGGGAGCGGGGAGTAGGGATGAGGGGAGTGGGGAGTGGGAAACAGGGAGCAGGGTGCAGAGAGCAGGGAACAGGGGTGGAAAGTGGAGAGGAGGGGAGCGGGAGGAGGTGAGGAGTGGAGGAGGGGAAAGGGGAGCAGAGAGCAAGGGAGGAGGGGAGCGGGGAGGAGAGGAGGAGGGGAGCATGGAGGAGGGCGGAGGGGAGTGGGGAGTGGGGAGCGAGAAGCAGGGAGCGGGTAGAAGGGTATGGGAAGGGAGGGGGGGAGCGGGGAAAGGGGAGTGGGGAGGAAGGAGGGAAATGGAGAGGGGCGTGGGGATCGGGAGGCAAAGGGGGTGGGAGGAGTCACGTGACCGGCGCGCCGCGTGGTGGCGCTGCTGGGTTTAAAGGTGTCGCGCTGCTGAATGAGGCGTACCGCGGCGCCTGCCCCCGATTTTCCGCTCCCTCGCCTCGTTTTCACCCCCAATTTAGGCGAGTAAATGGCGGGGCGCGGGAGCGGAAACGGGATCCCGCCCCCCGATTTCAGGCTTCATAAAACCACGACTGTATCGCTTCCTACTTCAATCGCTTACACTTATTTCGCAGTCACGTGGACTGCAGTTAATAGGCCTGACCGCCCGGGCCGCCTGGTGGGCGCAGTAAGCACTTCAGTAATCCAAGTCACCCCACCCCACCCCCACAGCCACCCCCACCCCCACACGCCTCTCACCTGCACACACACCACCCCCACCCACACCTCTCACCTACACACACCCACAGCACACCCACACCTCTCACCTACACACACCCACACCTCTCACCTAAACACACCCACACCACACCCACACCTCTCACCTACACACACCCACCCACCCACCCACCCCATTCCCACACCTCTCA
>JASIRB010004103.1:118235-136273 GCA_030323885.1 Branchipolynoe longqiensis | reverse complement strand
GGTGTGATGGGTGTGGTGGGTGTGGTGGGTGTGATGGGTGTGGTGGGTGTGGTGGGTGTGGTGGGTGTGGTGGGTGTGGTGGGTGTGGTGGGTGTGGTGGGTGTGATGGGTGTGATGGGTGTGGTGGGTGTGATGGGTGTGGTGGGTGTGGTGGGTGTGGTGGGTGTGGTGGGTGTGGTGGGTGTGATGGGTGTTGGTGGTGTTGTGGGTGTGGTGGTGTGTTGGGTGTGGGGGGTGTGGTGGGTGTGGTGGTGTGTGTGGGTGTGGTGGGTATGTGAGTGTGATGGGTGGGTGTGGTGGTTTAGTATGGGTGTGTGGGGTGTGTATGGGTGTGGTGGTGTGATGGGTGTGGGTATTGGGTGTGGTGGTGTGGGTATGTGATGGGTGTGGGGTGTGTGATGGTGTGATGGGTGTGGTGGGTGTGATTGTGGTGATGTGGATGGTTGTGTGTGTGATGGAGGTGTGGTCATGTGTGTGTGGGTGTGGTGCGTGGTGGGGTTGTGGTGGGTGTGGTGGGTGTGGTGGGTGTGGTGGGTGTGGTGGGTGTGATGGGTGTGATGGGTGTGGTGGGTGTGATAGGTGTGGTGGATGTGGTGGTTTGTGGTGGGTGTGATGGGTGTGGTGGGTGTGGTGGGTGTGGTGGGTGTGATGGGTGTGATGGGTGTTGTGGGTGTGGTGGGTGTGGTGGGTGTGATAGATGTGATGGGTGTGGTGGATGTGTGCTAGTATAAGCAAAGTTACCTAAGGCATTCAACCTAATAGTAATACATTCATAAATACATACGACAGAAACCTACATGTGCAAGCAATTTTAAACCGGCCTAGTCCGATTAAAGCATCAGATTTTCAAAAGCAAAACAAATTTGAATGCAACCCCAGTGAAGACGATAACCGTGGATAAGTGCATATTTATGTATATGTATAAATGTTTACCTTTATGCAAATATTATATAAGCGGTGCAGGTGAATCTATTGCATGCTAATTCTGGAAGGTTCTATGGTGTACAGCTAGAGCGGCTTGGAGCCCTGTTGCTTGGTGGGGCAGCTAAGCAAAGGCAGCTGGTCAGCAAGTGCTTCCTGTCCTAATACCGGTTGCTCACTTCTACCTCATTTTTTCTTGAGTCGGACCAAGTTTCCTCTTGCATGTGGCAGCCATGTCAAGGAAGTGTGTTTGGAGGAAGGAACAGAGAGTTCAGAGACAGGCTTTCAAAAAAAGCAGTAGCATTGTCAACGGGCCGGTCTGGGCGCTGCCTGCCTGCGTCCCACACCGGGAATTGTGGGTAATGGGCTGCATGGCGCCGGTCACCAGCAGATGGCAAGGTGGGACAATCAGCCATAGCTACCTGTCGGCAACCAGCGATGTCAGGTGCGCTGGTGTCCAGGTGTGTAGGGTGTTTGGTGATGTCGGGGTGGGGTGGGGTGGGGTGGGGTGGGGTGGGGTGGGGTGGGGTGAGGATGTGTGGGGAGGAGGGCGTGTGGGGTGGGTATGGGTGTGTTGGTGGGTGTGGATGTGTGAGCGGGTGGTGGGTGAGTGGGTGTGAGTGTGGGTGGGTATGAGTGTGGGTGTGTTGTGAGTATGGGTGGGTGTGAGTATGGGTGTGGGTGTGACTGGGTGTGTGTGGATGTAGGCATGAGTCTGGGTGTTGGCATAGGTATGACTATGAGTGTAGGTGTGGGCGTGGGTGTGTTGTGGGCATGGGTGGGTGTGAGTATGGGTGTGAGTATGGGTGTGGGTGTGGGTGTAGGTAGGAGTGTGGGTGTGGGCATGAATGTGGGTGTAGGTGTGGGTGTGTTGTGGGTATGGGTGGGTGTGAATATGGATGGGGGTGTGGGTGTGTTGTGGGTATGTGTGGGTGTGAGTGTGGGTGTGAGAATGGGTGTGTTGTGGGTATGGGTGGGTGTGAGTATGGGTGTGGGTGTGTTGTGTGTATGGCTGGGTTTCATTATAGGTGGGTGTGGGTATGGGTGTGTTGTGGGTATGGTTGGGTATGAGCATGGGTGTATGAGTATGGGTGTGTGGGTATGGGTGTGGGTGTGGGTGTGGGTGTGGGTGTGGGTGTGGGTGTGGGTGTGGGTGTGGGTGTGGTGGGGTGTGGGTGTGGGTGTGGGTGTGAGTGTGGGTGTATGAGTATGGGTGTGTGGGTATGGGTTTGGGTGTGGGTGTGGGTGTGGTTGGATGTGCGTGGGTGTGGGTGTGTGGTTCTCCCATGGAAGGATTTCGGGACATTTAGAATAGAAGCATGTTGGAAACGAAAGGAGCCATGTGGGAGAAGCCGACGGGAGGGGGTCGGCATGGGGAGGGGGGGGGGGCAGTGCACGGGTCCCCTAGCCATGACGGCTTAATATAGACAGGTCACGCATCATAAATCACCGCCTCTATTTTTACTAAACAACTTAGGAGTTCTATTGGACACGGGATGGGCGGCGACCCGCCAGAACCAGAGATAAACACCCACCCGCACCATGCCACAATACCCCACCCAGTCACACTATCCTGACACTGACCGGACGCGGTGGCCGAATCGGTAGAGCGCAGGCTTCCCGTGTGGAAGGTCAAGAGTTTGAATTCCGGCTGAGTCAAATCAATGACTTTATAAAATTGATACTTGTCGCTACCTAGCCTAGCGCTTGGTATTAATAGGATAGGACAAGGACTGGTTCGCTCAGTGTCAGGATAATGTGACTGTGTGGGATATCGGGTCATGGTGATGGAAACCTGGTCTCCTAGTTGGGCAGCATTATAAAGTTGTCGTTAGTGTGCACTGTCACAAGTCGGTAGCCATCCCGACATGACCACATATGTTGATAGGATGCAAAGCAAAAAACATATCCATACATTGAGCAAACCAAGTCCTCGCAACTAGCCTCAATTGAGTCTTCGGTTTGACTCGGTCGGGGATTTGAACCCATTAACTGCCCACTTGTCTACCAAGTCTGGAATAAGGAAGGAAGGAATGAAGGAAGGAAGGAAGCAGAGAAACTAGGGGAGGAATAAACGCCGAGACATGGACCATGCCTGATCTGTGGCATTAGAGTTGCCAAACTCTACATGCTTTCCTGTATGAATTGCTATTTTGTAGATTTAATATTTGTTTTATTCATCAATAGATCAGAAATCCAGAACTAAATGGTTAGGTTTGACATATATGGCAGAGGTTCGGTTGTGTATACAGTGAAACCTCTCTAACTGACGACCTTCCACAGATCGACCACTCCGCTACATCGATCACTTTATTTGGGTCCAGACGATACCATTTTAAGGATATTTTAACTTCTTAAACCGACCACCTCCCTAAATGGACCGCCTAAAGTCGGTCCCATGATCGGTCGATTTAGAGAGGTTTTACTGTATATGTCTGTTGCTATGGTGATATAATATTAATAGTTTTCTTCCACTTCCACCTGTTTATATCAGCAGCTTTGTGGTTAGCCTACGATGTAGATGTACATAGTAGGCTAAGGTATCATACTCAGACTAGACAAAACTCTGGAAAAATAAAAATAAACTAACATAGGCTACTAACACAACAGTAACACCCAAAATCGCAAAAGGCTGGCCTGAGCAGAAACAGGTAAATACTCCTGGCCTAGGGACCAGACCAAGACAGCACCACAGCTGTCCAGCTTTGAAAACAAGCACCCTCACAGGAGCTTATACGTTATGGAAAGAGTAAACACCTTGTCAATAAAATAAAACATTAACAATTTTGTTTTACTTATTTCGATATTAAAACCCTCTCTTGAGCCATGACCTCCTGGTGTGACCTTAGATGTTGCCAGGACGGAAAACTCCAAAAACTAACAACCAACTCACGCCATAACATTCCTGTGTCCTTTGAGCTTTGTTCAGAAGATACACGGAATCACAAATATCTCCTCTGCACATGATTCAAAATTTGCAATAAAAGTAAAACTAAAGAATAAGCATACATTCAACCGGTTTAGATGTTGCTAGGACGTAAAACAACAACAAACAAACAAACAAACAAACAAACCGGTTTATTCTATATCGATATATGCGTGCGCAAAAAAACAACCCGACAAAATATTTTCTAAAATATAAAAAAATAAATACAAATAGGAGTTCTAGTAGGTGTTCAATCAATGTCACAAGTGCTGTGTTAATTGGTATGCAAATTAGATGCTAATTAGGCTCATTAGGTGGCCAAACCACCCGGGTGGCCTCATACTGCCGCGTGCTGTGCATTATAATATGTATAATAATGTATAAATAATCCCCAAAAAGATGACTGTCACCGTGTGTGGTAATATGCAAATGAAGGGTAATATGCAAATGAAGTACATATACAGTAAAACCTCTTTAAATCAACCGACCATGGGACCGACTTTAAATGGCCCATTTAGGGAGGTGGTCGTGTTCGGGAGCTTTTTTTCATCGTTACAATGGTAGTGCATGGGCGATTGTTTGGGACCCACATGAAGCGATCGATATAGGGAAGTGGTCGATCTGTGAAGGGGGATGGTTAGTGAGGTTGTACTGTGATCACATTGATATGACAAACAAGGAAGAAGAAGAAGAAGAAAACAGAAAAAAAAGACCTCAATGGTAAATGTTAATATAAATCAGTGCAGTGTATATGAGAATTGGTTTATTACGGAAATGTGTATTATATGGTTCATAACGGTTGAGATACCTCAAGCAGTATACAGTAGAACCTCTCTAAATCGACCGACCATGGGACCGACTTTAAATGGTCCATTTAAGGAGGTGGTCGGTTTAGGGAATGAGAATATCCTTACAATGGTATTGTTGGGACCCAAATAAAGCGATCGATATAGGGGAGTGGTCGAACTGTGGAGGTGGTCGGTTGGAGAGGCTTTACTGTATATACGTGACTCTAACCGATATTTGTGCGCATGCGCATTGCCTGACGGCCACGCCTTGTGGCTTAGTTACACTCTCTGTGATTGGCTTATAATATCTTTGCTCCATTCTGCCCAGCGCTAAACAGCTAGCCGGTGGGAGTGCGAGGTGTGTGTGTGTGTGTGTGGATGTGGATATTTGTGTGGATATGGGTGTGGGTATGGGAGTGACAGATCCATGGAACAATCTTCCAGACCAAGTGTTTGAATGAAGCGCCAATGGTAGAAGCATTTGAGAGAAGGCTGGATAGACGTTGGAGAGGACACCCACAATTATATGACTTCAAGGCTCTGTCAACCGACTTGGTTTGTGTGCGAAAAAAAGAGTTAATTTTTACCATACTGAGCTGGCATTAGAGGCCCAATAGGGCCTAGATCAGCCAGAAGAGGATATGTACGTTAATCTGTAAGTTAAAGGCAGAGGGGGTGGGAGGGGGGGGGGGTCTCAAACCCCAAAACCAGCTGTGTAGTCATAGGCATGTGAGTCAGTGTGATGGAGTGTGTGTAGTCATAGGCATGTGAGTCAGTGTGAGGGTGTGTGTGTAGTCATAGGCATGTGAGTCAGTGTGAGGGTGTGTGTAGTCATAGGCATGTGAGTCAGTGTGAGGGTGTGTGTGTGTAGTCATAGGCATGTGAGTCAGTGTGAGGGTGTGTGTAGTCATAGGCATGTGAGTCTGCATCGGTACTGCACTATTTTTGTTATAGGGTTGATCGTTATAATCTACTTTGCTTTAGTTTGGAGTAATTTTATGCATGTCTGTATGATGGTGTGTAGGTGTAGTTATAGGCATGTGACATTGTGAGTCAGTGTGAGGGTGTGTGTGTAGTCATAGGCATGTGAGTCAGTGTGAGGGTGTGTGTAGTCATAGGCATGTGAGTCAGTGTGAGGGTGTGTGTGTGTAGTCATAGGCATGTGAGTCAGTGTGAGGGTGTGTGTAGTCATAGGCATGTGAGTCAGGTGTGAGGGTGTGTGTGTAGTCATAGGCATGTGAGTCAGTGTGAGGGTGTGTGTGTAGTCATAGGCATGTGAGTCAGTGTGAGGGTGTGTGTAGTCATAGGCATGTGAGTCAGTGTGAGGGTGTGTGTGTAGTCATAGGCATGTGAGTCAGTGTGAGGGTGTGTGTGTAGTCATAGGCATGTGAGTCAGTGTGAGGGTGTGTGTAGTCATAGGCATGTGAGTCAGTGTGAGGGTGTGTGTGTAGTCATAGGCATGTGAGTCAGTGTGAGTGTGTGTGTAGTCATAGGCATGTGAGTCAGTGTGAGGGAGTGTGTAGTCATAGGCATGTGAGTCAGTGTGAGGGAGTGTGTAGTCATAGGCATGTGAGTCAGTGTGAGGGTGTGTGTAGTCATAGGCATGTGAGTCAGTGTGAGGGAGTGTGTGTAGTCATAGGCATGTGAGTCAGTGTGAGGGTGTGTGTAGTCATAGGCATGTGAGTCAGTGTGAGGGTGTGTGTAGTCATAGGCATGTGAGTCAGTGTGAGGGTGTGTGTAGTCATAGGCATGTGAGTCAGTGTGAGGGTGTGTGTAGTCATAGGCATGTGAGTCAGTGTGAGGGAGTGTGTGTAGTCATAGGCATGTGAGTCAGTGTGAGGGTGTGTGCGTGTAATTATAAGCATGCCCGTCATGTGTGTATGACATGTGTGTCGCCATATTGATGTACACAGAAGGATTAAGACGCCAAACCAGATAATTCCACACCGCAGTCAAACCTATATCTACCCGCACCCCCACCCAATACCACCACCCCCCTACCCCCCGCCCCACCCCCCCACACACACATCTCGTGCCGTCTCACCCTAACTGTCGTCGTGCCGCGATCTGGGCGGGTCGGTGTGCCAGGTGAAGCCGGCTCCCGGCGGGCACTGAGCCGGTAGTGGGAGTAGTGCATGCCGGGAGACTGAGCACTCAGACCTGTCAGTGGAGAACGCGTGTGGAACATGAACAGTCCGTCAGCTCTCAGAGTATATTGAGTCGGACTCGTTGGATTGTTGTTTGTTGTTGTTTTACGTCCCAGTAATATCTAAGGTCATACTATCAGGACGGGGTCGTTGGACTTGGATGGTGTGGTTGGGTGTTAAGAGATTTCATGTCCTGGGAACATCTACGGTCATATCAGGACGGGTACAGATTTGTGACAGTGCACACTCATGGTGACTTTATAGTCCTCCCCACTGGGAGACCAGGCTGCCAACACCATGACCTGATATCCCACTCAGTCATAGTATCCTGACACTGAGCTAACCAGTCCTTGCCCTATCCTAATAATACCGAGCGCCTGGCTAGGAAGTGACAAGTATTCATTTTTAAGTCATTGGTTTGACTCAACCATGGTTTGAACCCATGGCTTAAGATCCCATGATCTACCAAAACGGGAGGTGGATGCTCAACTCATTCGGCCATCCTGTCTGGTCCTGACTTGGATGGAGCCCTGCCCGGGTCTAGCGCAGTCGACAGACATGAATGAACCTCCCGACTAATGGTCGGGTCCGACTCGCCGACTCGCCGACATGTTTATTGGCCCCTGATAGATGTTGGCCATTAATACAAATCTAAATACATACACACACACACATATATATTAATTTGGGTCCCAACAATACAATTGTATTCATATTCCAACTCCCTAATCTGACCACCTTCCTCAATGGACCACTTATTGTCGGTCCCATGGTCGGTCGATTTAGAGAGGTTTTAGTTTATATATATATATATATATATATATATATATATATATATATATATATATATATAGATATATACAACTATATATATATATATGGATGTGTGTGATGTATAACGCATTATGTGAGTATAAAGGCATGGAAGGGACTTGACCCCTTTTGATTAATATTATGTGCTAATTATTGTTAATATTACACTATATACTGTATTCCCTCCTTCATGTCGCGACTGGTGGCGCCACCCCCGGCTGCGCCCGGTACCTGCCTACCCTGAATACATCACTCGCATCGGGGATTTAATGTAATATATTATGTTGTTATTATATGTGATGCGTAATCTATTATGTGTATTTAAAAAAAGCATTTATTCTGGTTTACAGGCGCTATTATTATACTTAGGCGTGGCCTAGTTCAAGAAAGAAAGAAATGGAGAAAGCAGGAAGAAAGGAATGAAAAAGACCAGAAGAAATAAAGAAAGAAAAAATAGATCAACATACTCAAATCTATAGAATGTATATATATGTTTAAAATTGTATTATAGACCAATCACCAAATTATATATATGTAGTTGAAATTCAGTAATTATTCTAGCTACATTTACTGATGAATCTAGATACATCATGTCCAACAACAACAAATTACCTGCAGAAAACCAACTGAAAACCAGCGTCACCTTTTCATGTGTCTCTTTTTCATCGGAATGCTGGTGGTGGTATTTTTTTGTAATTTATTTTACACAGAAAGAGGGATCTGTGCGACGCAGACCACCTGTTGGGTGGGGCGGTGTGGTTAGTCGTGGTTAGTCGTGGTTAGTCGTGATTAGTCGTGATTAGTCATGGTTAGTCGAGGTTAGTCATGGTTAGTCGTGGTTAGTCGTGGTTAGTCGTGGTTAGTTGTGGTTAGTCGTGGTTAGTCAGGTTAGTCGTGGTTAGCCATGGTTAGTCGTGGTTAGTCATGGTTAGTCGTGGTTAGTCGTGGTTAGTCATGGTTAGTCGTGGTTAGTTGTGGTTAGTCGTGGTTAGTCAGGTTCATCGTGGTTAGTCATGGTTAGTCGTGGTTAGTCATGGTTAGTTGTGGTTAGTCATGGTTAGTTGTGGTTAGTTGTGGTTAGTTGTGGTTAGTTGTGGTTAGTTGTGGTTAGTTGTGGTTAGTTGTGGTTAGTTGTGGTTAGGTGTGGTTAGTTGTGGTTAGTTGTGGTTAGTTGTGGTTAGTCGTGGTTAGTCGTGGTTAGTCGTGGTTAGTTGTGGTTAGTTGTGGTTAGTTATGGTTAGTCATGGTTAGTCGTCGTTAGTCGTCGTTAGTCGTCGTTAGTCGTCGTTAGTCGTCGTTAGTCGTCGTTAGTCGTCGTTAGTCGTCATTAGGTGCGGTTAGTTGTGGTTAGTTGTGGTTAGGTGTGGTTAGTTGTGGTTAGTCGTGGTTAGTCGTGGTTAGTCGTGGTTAGTCAGGTTAGTCATGGTTAGTCATGGTTAGTCGTGGTTAGTTGTGGTTAGTTATGGTTAGTTGTGGTTAGTTGTGGTTAGTCATGGTTAGTCATGGTTAGTTGTGGTTAGTTGTGGTTAGTTGTGGCTAGTTGTGGTTAGTTGTGGTTAGTTGTGGTTAGTTGTGGTTAGTTGTGGTTAGTTGTGGTTAGTTGTAGTTAAGTGTGGTTAGTTGTGGTTAGTTGTGGTTGTTTGTGGTTAGTTGTGGTCAGTTGTGGTTAGTTGCGCTTAGTCGTGGTTAGTCATGGTTAGTCGTGGTTGTTCGTGGTTAGTTGTGGTTAGTTGTGGTTAGTTGTGGTTAGTTGTGGTTAGTTGTGGTTAGTTGTGGTTAGTTGTGGTTAGTTGTGGTTAGTTGTGGTTAGTTGTGGTTAGTTGTGGTTAGTTGTGGTTAGTTGTGGTTAGTTGTAGTTAGTTGTGGTTAGTTGTGGTTAGTTGTGGTTAGTTATGGTTAGTTGTGGATAGTCGTGGTTAGTTGTGGTTAGTTGTAGTTAGTTGTGGTTAGGTGTGGTTAGGTGTGGTCAGATGTGGTTAGCTGTGGTTAGTTGTGGTTAGTTGTGGTTAGTTGTGGTTAGTTGTGGTTAGTTGTAGTTAGTTGTAGTTAGTTGTGAGATGAACTGACTTCTATTTAGTTGTGGTCAGTTGTGGCTAGTTGTGGTTAGTTGTGGTTAGTTGTGGTTAGTTGTGGTTAGTTGTGGTTAGTTGTGGTTAGGTGTGGTTAGATGTGGTTAGTTGTGGTTAGTTGTGGTTAGTTGTGGTTAGTTGTGGTTAGTTGTGGTTAGTTGTGGTTAGTTGTGGTTAGTCATGGTTAGTCGTGGTTGTTTGTGGTTAGCTGTGGTTAGTTGTGGTTAGTTGTGGTTAGTGGTGGTTAGTTGTGGTTAGTTGTGGTTAGTTGTGGTTAGTGGCTGTTAGTTGTGGTTATTTGTGGTTAGTTGTGGTTAGTTGTAGTTAGTTGTGGTTAGTTGTGGTTAGTTGTGGTTAGTAGTGGTTAGTTGTGGTTAGTTGTGGTTAGTTGTGGTTAGTTGTGGTTAGTTGTGGTTAGTTATGGTTAGTTGTGGTTAGTCGTGGTTAGTTGTGGTTAGTTGTAGTTAGTTGTGGTTAGGTGTGGTTAGGTGTGGTCAGATGTGGTTAGCTGTGGTTAGTTGTGGTTAGTTGTGGTTAGTTGTGGTTAGTTGTGGTTAGTTGTGGTTAGTTGTGGTTAGTTGTGGTTAGTTGTGGTTAGTTGCGGTTAGGTGTGGTTAGATGTGGTTAGTAGTGGTTAGTTGTGGTTAGTTGTGGTTAGTTGTGGTTAGTTGTGGTTAGTTGTGGTTAGTTGTGCTTAGTTGTGGTTAGTTGTGGTTATTTGTGGTTAGTCGTGGCTAGTCGTGGTTAGTCGTGGTTAGTCGTGGTTAGAGGGGTGGTTAGGTATGATCAGTTGTGGTTAGTCATGGTTAGTTGTGGTTAGTTTTGGTTAGTTGTGGTTAGGTGTGATTAGTCGTGGTTAGTCGTGGCTAGTTGTGGTTAGTTGTGGTTAGTAGTGGTTAGTTGTGGTTAGTCGTGGTTAGTTGTGGTTAGTTTTGGTTAGTTGTGGTTAGTCGTGGTTAGTTGTGGTTAGTTGTGGTTAGTTGTGGTTAGTAGTGGTTAGTTGTGGTTAGTCATGGTTTGTTGTGGTTAGTTGTGGTTAGTTGTGGTTAGTTGTGGTTAGTTGTGGTTAGTTGTGGTTAGTTGTGGTTAGTTGTGGTTAGTTGTGGTTAGTTGTGGTTAGTTGTGGTTAGTTGTGGTTAGTTGTGGTTAGTCGTGGTTAGTTGTGGTTAGTTGTGGTTAGTTGTGGTTAGTTGTGGTAAGTTGTGGTTAGTAGTGGTTAGTTGTGGTTAGTAGTGGTTAGTTGTGGTTAGTCGTGGTTAGTTGTGGATAGTTGTGGTTAGTTGTGGTTAGTTGTGGTTAGTTGCGGTTAGTTGCGGTTAGTTGTGGTTAGTTGTGGTTAGTTGTGGTTAGTTGTGGTTAGTTGTGGTTAGTTGTGGTTAGTTGTGGTTAGTCGTGGTTAGTTGTGGTTAGTTGTGGTTAGTTGTGGTTAGTTGTGGTTAGTTGTGCTTAGTTGTGCTTAGTTGTGGTTAGTAGTGGTTAGTTGTGGTTAGTCATGGTTAGTTGTGGATAGTTGTGGTTAGTTGTGGTTAGTTTTGGTTAGTTGTGTTTAGTTGCAGTTAGTTGTGGTTAGTTGTGGTTAGTTGTGGTTAGTTGCGGTTAGTTGTGGTTAGTTGTGGTTTGTTGTGGTTAGGTGTGGTTAATTGTGGTTAGTTGCGGTTAGTTGTGGTTAGTTGTAGTTAGTTGTGGTTAATTGTGGTTAGTTGTGGTTAGTTGTGGTTAGTTGTGGTTAGTTGTGGTTAGTTGTGGTTAGTTACACGGGGCCACTGTTGTTTACAATGACGTCAGTGCTAATTGGACAGCGCCACTAATGTGAGCAGTATGGCTCTGTCAGTGGCGCGACATCATTGTGGATGGATGGGGGTCTGGCTGGCACTCACTAATTTTGAGTAAAGATTATTGAACGCCGGGCGCTGATTGGGGGGGTAGAGGGTGGGGTGTGGGGGAGGGAGGGGCATGCGCATAACCAACCAGGATATGAGGGCCCCTCACTTGGTGTACATACGGGTACAACAACACGCACCCACGGGCAACATTAACAAACATGGCGGCTCGCAGCTGGCTGATTCACCGAAGTCTTCTGTAAATAAACACACACACAAAACACACCTGGGTCTCCCAGTGGGGCAGCACTATAAAGTCGCCATGATTGCGCACTGATGTGTCTCAGTACCCATCCTGAAATGGCATTATATGTTGCCAGGGCGTAAAACCCCAACAAAGAACAATTTGCTGCATGATGTGGTTGGGTGTCAGGATGGTTGTGGTGACTTGATAGCGCTGCCCCGCTGGGATACCGTGCCCCTGATGTCACACGCAGACATCTCAGTATAGCCAATGGGTCAGTCAAATGTTGGTTGGTTGTTGAAGTTTTACGTCCTGGCAACATCTAAGGTAATATCAGGATGGGTACTGACTTGTGACAGTGCACACTCATGGTGAATTTATAGTGCTGCACCACTGGGAGACCAGGCCACCAGCACCATGACCTGATATCCCACTCAGTCACATTATCCTGACACTGAGCCAACCAGTCCTTGGCCTATCCTAATAATGCTGAGCATCTGGCAAGGAAATGACAGGTATCAATTTTTAAGTCATTGGTTTGACTCGACCAGGGTTCAAACCAGTGGATTCGTATCCCACAATCTACCGAAATGGGAGATGGACGCGCAACTCATTCGGCCATCCCGTCTGGTGTCAGTTAAAGGGCATTCATTAATTCGTGATAATGGTAAACAGCAACATCAGGAGGAGACTCAACCAGCTCTTACATGGCCACTAGGTCGACTTATCATTTTCGCAGTAAATCTAATTCTTTACACTACTATTTAATATAGCAAGATTTAAACAATAATAATAAATAGTAAATTTTAAAATACCTCAAACACTTTATTAAGTGCTGTGCATAAATCAAATTTGTCTGAATACAAAACTACTAATAATATATCTGACTTTCATTAAGAAGGGCTCAGTGGGTTGTTTCCGAAAGTGGTGCTCACTCGGTCGACCTAACGAGCGCGCGCTGGTGGTGAATCTCCTGCATCTTATATTATACTTATGTACTTGGTCGGTTTTTGTGATTGCTCACTGGAATATAATTTGATCAGAATGAGATGAACTGACTTCTATTTATTTTATGGAAATACAAATCGAAAGATTTGCATTGAAGATTCACCTTTTTTTGTTGGTTTCCTTTGCGATTATCATTTCACACAAACTGAAAGACTACCCTCACTCAGTCTGAAAGGAGTTTTTTGCTTCCTCATGTAGCTTAGATTGACATCGTTTTGTGACTCAAAGGTGCGAAAAAGTAAGAAGAGATTCCGTGGATATCATTACAAACCTTTTTTTAGTTTTAAAGCCAAAAAGCAACAAGAAATCCCCTCGGTAGACGTTAAGTGTATTTGTTACAACTACTAACACAGTAACAGCAGATGACACCTTAATCGTCATGGGCAGGGTAAGTTAACCTGTCTTCTGGTTACAGAAAGAAAGGGCGCCCTCGTATCCGATTCAAAGATACCATCAAGAGAAACCTGAAGCTGAGAGACACTATAAGACCGATTCATGGACATCACTCTCACAGCAGAGAGCTAAATGGAGAGCGGCAGTCAAGTAATGAAAGCAGTCTTTGTCACATCGCGACCGACAGCATGATGATGTTGAAGTAAACCATCACAAAAAAATAATAATAATACTGACGCGCCCAGGGAGGAGGCTAAGGACTAACACATGTACATACACATAAACAATACCCGTACTCATAGAGGTGGAAAATGAATTCACCAAAATCCAGCAACCGGAAACAGAAACAGCTCGTCAAACGTCAGTCCGCAGAAAACAGGGTGGACGACAGTGATTGGTTAATAATATACTCGTATTGAATCGCATAATAATAAAGCAATAATTCTCCGAGCATTTATCAAGTATCAATCTTTAAGTCATTGGTTTGATTCGGCTGGGGTTCAAAATCAAACCACACAACCTTCAACGCGGGAAACAAGAGAGCTCAAGTCCATCGGCCATGCCCGTCTGATAAATCACAAAGAAAGAAATCCCACAATTTAAATCAAATTCAGCTATCGAAACCATCAAGCATCTGCCCCGATGGTTGCATGCAGAAAGGCTCACATGACGTGTAACTGAGCCTGCCTTCCCTATTTCTTCCCCATCCTGCGGTAGGAGAACATGTCCTGATCCTCCTCCCTGCTCCCCCCTCTCCAGACCCCCCTCATTATCGCCCCCACTCACCCCACCCTCCCTTACCCTCGCCCCTGCCCTCGCCCCTACCCTCGCCCCGATGTGCCTGTGGGGAGTGAGTCCCTCTAATTAACCACCATTATATCACACGCAGCCTTGGCGCACACAGTCCCCGCCCAAATCTCTTCCGATTGCCCGCGAATTAACTTCTGCCTGTTCCCTTGTCGTCCCAACCGGAAGTCGGCAATCTGTGACATGCGCACGAGCATATCCCGTTCTGCGCATGCACGGCCGTCGGCGTGATCGATCTGCGCATGTCCTCGGCACGCGCCGTGGTGTGTGGGTGTGTGGGTGTGTATCGGTGTGGGTGTGTGTGGGTGTGGGTGTATAGGAGGGGGGGGGGGCACCAGAGCAACCCCGGATACTGTTGAGATAAAATCAGTTGCTGGTGATCGGTGAGATTGTGCTAGTTGTTTCATTTCTCTAGTGTTCTCATTCACTCACTCTCTCAGTATATATATATATATATATATATATATATATATATATATATAGTTTGTTCGCAAATGAGAAGTAAAGACTAGGACTTGGTTTGGGTTGAGTTTATTCTCTGGCAGGAGAATATATGCCCCACCAAAAAAGTTTTGAAAGTGAGCAGAGTGACAGTTGGCTCACTGCGTGGAGGAGGCGGGGAGGAGAGAATGCCTGCTCTGTAGTGAATAACATGGAAGTTAGGGTGGTTAGAGAGAAACATTAAGGGGCTGCCGTTATTTATATCCACATAATCAATTATATAGTACATATACTTGCCACTACTTAGCCCGGCGTTCAGCATTGCTAGGAAGGCCTAGTTGGCTCTGTGTTAGGATACTGTGAGTGAGTGGAATATCGGGTCATGGTAGTGGTAGTGTGGTATATCAGTGGGCCAACATTATAAAGTCGACATCAGTGTGCAACCAGACTGGATGGCCAAATGAGTTGAGCTTCCGCTCCCGTTTTGACAGGTCATGGGATTCGAACCCCTCTATTTGAATCCTAAGTGAGTCAAACTGATGACTTAAAAATGTATACATGTCAGTACCTAGTTTGGCACTCAGCATTATTAGGATAGGGCAAGGAGCAGTGGAATGAGGAAGACCAATTGTCCGCGATTGCAATTTCCCCTGCTTAAACAACTAATGTACAACAACAAAATCTCTCAAGGAAGCACCCATTTTGATATGACCTGAAGTATTGCTAGGATGTCAAACCACCAATAAGCATTGCATGTGGTGTTACTTCAGTACAATCAGATTAAGGCGATGCATAGTTAGTTAAAGGTGCATAGTCCGATGAAAGCGTCACATTTTCAAAACCAAAACACTGACCTACATTTGATTCTACATATCCAATATAGATAGATACTCATGCTCTTATTAAGCATTTGTTGCCACATAGAAAGGAATGCTGAGTCATTTTAATAGAACCTGTTACTGCAGAAGCCAATGGTGTAAGAGATTTGGCATGCTTGCCTAAATTAAATTGACATGTTTTCACTTTAAAAATCTAAAAAGTTTGCCATTTAAAACAAAAGCTACCTGAAGCGATAGTAGGATAGATTGGATTAATCAAGAAGATTTATCATAGAAAAATGAAAAAAACTCAAAACCATCGGATTATGCAACTTTAAGGTACCTCCAGACAACATTCAGTCAGGGTTGTAAAATGTTAAAATCAGCTCAATGGGGGTTATTTTTAAGTTGCATAGTCCGATGAAAACATCAAATTTTCAAAACCAAAACACTTATCTAGATTTGATTCTACATATTCAACTTAGACACTGGTGCACTTATTCTGTATTTGTTGCTGCATAGAAGAGCATAATAAGTCAATTAATAGAACCCGTTACTACTGAAGTCTATGGTGTCAGAGTTTTGGCGTGCTTGCCAACATTATTTTGGCATTTTTTTACGTCAAATATCTCCAAACCTAGCCATTTAAAATTAAAGTTACTTCAAACTAAAGGGATTGTAACATTAGGGTATGGTGGGGGTTGGGGGTGGGTTGTGGTGGTGTTTGTTTTTTGTTGGGTAATTTATTTATCTCAGAAAATAGCAGAAACTCAAAAGCATCGGACTATGCAACTTAAAGTTGCATAGTCCGAAGATTCTGAGTTTCTGACATTTTCTGACATAAATACATAAGATTGGTCATTATAATCTACTTTACTTTAATTTGGGCCGACTTTGAGTGGTCCATTTAGGGAGGTGGTCGGTTTAGGGAGTTAGAATATGGTTATAATGGTATTGTTGGGAACCAACTAAAGCGGTCGATATATAGGGGAGTAGTCGATCTGTGGAGGTGGTACTGTATACTACATTAATTTTGGTCAGCACGTCAAAACTCCATAGTGGTTCGCTTCTCATAAACCAAGACTCATGCTCGTCAGGCCACCGCTCCATCCTGGAACTCACTGTGCATTAAGTTTTTCCCCACCCGCCTTCCTTTTCTCACATTTGAACCCATGTGACCACCATCTTACTATTAGTAGTATTACACATGTCAAATTAAAGCTGCATAGTCCAATGAAAAAACCAAAACAATTATCTAGATTCTACATATCTACTTTAGATACTGATGCACTTATTAAACATTTACCAGCACATAGAAGGGACTACTGAGTCAATTGAATAGAACCTGTTACTGTAGAATCCTATGGTGTTAGAGTTTTGGCAAGCTTGCCACAATTAATGTAGCATGTCTCCATTTCAAATATCTCAAAAGTTAGCGATTTAAAATAAAAATTACCTCAAACTAAAGTAAGGTAGATTATAATGAACAACCTAATATGTTTATCTCAGAAAATGAGAGCAACTCAAAACCATCGGACTATGCAACTTTAACTACTCAACAAACACTTATAAAGTACTGGCAAGTAAATCCCCATCATGCACCGTGTAGCTTTACGGAACTGGACGTAGTTCAGGCGGTAGAGTGTTCACCTGTGAAGGTGTGGGTCAACCGATCGATCCTGCTCAGTGGACACATTTGCAGTTTGGGCTATTTTCCTTTCCAACCAGTGGTCCACAACTGGTTCATCAAAGGTTGTGGAATGTGCTGTCCTGTCTGTGGGAAAGTGCATATAAAAGACCCCTTGCTGCTTATCGGAAAGAGTAGCCTATGTGATAGCAGCGGGTTCCCCCCAAAGAAATATGTCAGAATGACCATATGTTTGACGTCCAATAGCCAATGATAAAAATCAATGTGCTCTAGAGGCGTCATTAAATAAAACAAACTTTTTTCGATGTAGCTTTACATTAGTGTCTGTGTTGGGCTAATGTACAACATTTGTACCACTGTAGTAAAATTACAAAGCCTAGAAAAGTAAAGCTTGTTTTATTTAACGACACCTCTAGAGCCCATTGATTTTTGTATCATCGGCTATTGGACATCAAACATATAGTCATCGTGTCATATTTGGAGGAAACCCACTGCTGCCACATAGGCTACTCTTTCTGATAAGCAGCAAGGGGTCTTTTATCAATTATATGCACTTTCCGACAGACAGGACAGCACATACCACATCCTTGGATGAACCAGTTGTGGACGACTGGTTGGACAGCATACACTTGATGCACAATGGTAATTTAATACGGTTCTAGTGTCACTGGCTGTGTTTTCGTTTATTTGATCCTTGCTGTCTGTCTTTATTCCATGCGTGTGAAATGTGCATCCGGCGACAAGCTATCATAATCAATGCGTGTACAATACTGTTAAGCAGTGGGGGGGGGGGGGGGGGGCACCGACACAAATGCACCATGCCCAACAATCACCTGTGATCTTTAGTTTTTTGGTGGACAATGCAAAGTGTTTGAATATGTGAACATGCAATGTCACAGTGAGGTTACCACATACACCCACCACACATTGTCACAGAAAACATTGCTCAGAGAGGCCCATATTGAATTACGGCAGTAACTGATGACGGTGCATTACAAATGCGTCCATCTTTAAACTAGGTTCATCTTGTTACTCCGCTGCACCCAGAACAAAGGCATGGCAGGGTTTGTTTTGTTTGCTTTTTGCTGCTGGGGACCAGTTTTCGTTTTTTTACTGGCATGGGGTAGGTAAGATGTTGGGTGGCGTGGGGGTGGTGGGTGTAAGATGGGATTGTAGTGGGTGGGGCTTGGAGGGG